>JADKLZ010055514.1:21945-47380 GCA_021533235.1 Biomphalaria straminea | reverse complement strand
CTACTATGTATTGTCACCCGTCACTGAATAGCAGGGCCGGACTTAACGATTGTTACCAAGAAGTCATGGAAAGAGAACAAGTAATCTACTCCATTGCAATTTCTTATCAATATAAGCTTTGTTTGTCTGTAAAGTTATTTTGTTATATTTTTTATTATTAGTTTGAAACTGTGTCGACATGTAATAAAATTACGTACCGAAAATTAAATTGTAATCACCAGTATTGGATTAAGGTCATAAAGAGAAAGGATTATTTTTCGAAAAATAAACCTGTTTGTATTTCAATATTACAACAGCCATTTTAATTTAGACGATTAAGGGTAACTAAATGAATATAGTCAACCTTTCATATTATATCGATAGTTAGAGACTATGATATTTGGCTAAGGCAGAAACACTAAGAAAATATACTGCACAACAAATATAGACAAAGTAATTAATGGGAACAGTCGCAGGTGTATAGGTTTTACAGGAAAGAGCGTTTGACTACACGTCTCATAAATTTAGCCAGTACCAAATATCTAAAATATCTAGCTACTATAAAAAAAAAAAAAAAAAAAAAAAAACTGGATACAATACATTTGTAATTATAGGCCTATGCACTTTCGGAACCATGTGGGAGCCGGTATGGGCCATTGCACCCCACACACACACACACTCGTCGCCCCCCCCCTCCGCTCTTGAATAGTTTATGTAATTGCACATGAATTTATCTTCTTTATTTTAAGAAAGACTTTGTTTTGGACAATTTAGAATTCATACGAAATGTTTCATTATAAGAATAACAATTTCTTGATATAATAGAAAAAATATTCGTATGAGTAAAGGTTGGAAAAAAGTCACTAGGAAAATAATATTTGTTTTTAGAGTTTTAAATGTCATTGTACTCTTATAATGAAAATTTTCGTATGAATAGAAAATTTTCCAGAAACAAGTCCTTGGTTTATAAAAAAAAAAAAAAAAACTAAGATAAATGTGTGTGCAATTACATACAAGCAGAGACATAAATAAATATGGACTGGCCAATAAGAGAGTTTTATGAATGGAAAATTTGTGATTTGCAAATTTGTGTACTTTACTATACAGCATGAGCAGTATACAAGTTAAGTATTCATATCTATTTCAGCCAGAATCTATATAAGTATTACAATATTTTCACTAGTGTGTTTTTTTATCTCTTAGCGTGACTGTAATGTCAATTAATCATAATGTTCATTTTTTGTTCTGAAACTGTTGTTTTAATTTTAGCTTATTTGGACATTCTGCTGAAAAAATCCCTAATTTCACTAATTCAAAGTTAAGGACTGAATCTGTTACTTCCTTTTTTCCAGTCTATATTTATTTATGCTATCTATGCTATTTTGTGAATGAAAATAGTGCGGATTTGGATACACCATTTTTCATTCACACCATGCTGCGTAAATAAGGAGGCAGTGTAGTTTTGTTTAATCTCTAAGACAGAAGATCATGTAACTCGTCAGATTTCGGAAATTCGAATTCAATAGATATACATTTTTTCAAGTTACATGAAGTTACTTCCTGTTTCCAGTCTATATTTATTTATGTCTATGCATACAAGTCAGTCGCCATTTTTGACTATTCTGTTCTAAAACGTTATGTTTTCGTCTGGACAGGGGAGTGGAGAGCGAGCATTAAAGGAAAGGTCCTGAATTGCAGATTCCATACACAACATTTATAGAAAGAAGGGTGACAATGAAAAGGATTGTCCTCTTTAGTAGTTTAGTCACACAAGAAGTTGAAACGGGAAAAAAAAATCGTCTCGAGACGTAAAATGCCACAATTACGTTTTATAATATTTAGTTAAGGTCTAGAATATTTTTTTTTGCCTTGGAGAAATCCTTGCCGATTACTTTCGATGTGATAAATGTTCTAGTTTCTTTGAACAAAAGTAAAGGGTGTAAATGTATTAAGGTCTTGTGGTGGGTGCCAGCGCTCGATGAAATAGCAGGTGAAACACATCCAACAGTTATAAAAGAAGAGATACAAGAAAGTTCTTAACATGCCAACATCCAAGTCAAAACGTTGATTTGCATCAACGGAGCACAGGCAGCAGCAAGATACCAAAAACTACATCATGAATTAACTGCATCTGCAAGGTATTTAAGTGAAGAAATTGTAGATATCACAGTCACTGAGTGTTCGTTTTGTTGATTGCGATTGTATTCGACTTCATTGGTTTAGTTTCTGTTATTCAGAGAAACTTGCTGCATGTGTCTAATTGTACAGTCTAGACATGGACAAAATACTCGGCCAAGGCTGCCCCCTGATTTCTAGTATTCTTTTCCAGTAACTGACCCTAGCGATGGCGTTGGTGCTTAATTTACTTCTGTCACCACCTCAAAGTTGGTGCCATTGGGTGGACACCCCAGTTAATATATTATGAACTTAATTCACTACCATGTTGTGAGAATGTGAACACTTTTAATCAGATGTGAACAGACAGTAGAGAGAGAAACTTTGATAGAGTCACTAGTATGTAGTTGTTACAAGAAGTTGATTTGATAAAGTCGTTTAAGATTTTGTAATGGACTAAAGTTATTTGCTATGAGTTATTTGTGAATCATTCGTTTATGGATATTTGAATCATTCTGAAGTTGTGTATCATTTTCTACAAGTGGTGTATATATTTGTACTTATTAAAGTATTATTTGTGTCTGCTATAAGACGAGTTATTTCCTCATTTTACAAGTGAAGTTAGTACGGATAGATAATATAGAGTATTGATCCTGACGAGTTTACAATTAACAAGTTTATGAATGAACCCGCATGTCACCTCCACGCCTACAGTGAACGCAGTGCTACAGTAATATTCAAACACATATAAAACCAGGGTGACATTTATGGTGCCAGAAGTGGTAGTTTCTTCATTTTTTCAAGTGATTTATGGCGTCAGAAGTGGTAGTTTAAACCATTGGACTTTGCACATTATTAAAGTATAATTTGTATCTGCTACAAAAGCAGACTCCTTTCCTCATTTCTTCAAGTGATTTATGGTGTCAGAAGTTTTGAAGTAATATTTGTATTTGACATTTATTCCGTCAGAAGTAAAGAAGTAATATAGTATCGGACATTTATGATATCAGAAGTATCGTCAAAAGGACATTTTTGCCGGAAGCGGTGATAAAAGTAATATTTGTATCAGAAGTGCCAACGTATCGTATTTATCAGTACCTAAGAAGAAGAAGTCAAGTGATTTGTATTGCCGACAAGTAATTTAAAAGTGATTTTTCAAGGATGATTTTGATTTGGAGTTGACAACTATACAATCAAGAAAAAGTAACTCTATGATATTTTTTGTACAATTGTAAACTAGATCGAGAACGCTGATAAACAAAGCCAAGTCCTGTTTTATTGGACTCTTTATTTCATTTGTAATCGTAAAGATGACCTAGATCTACAAACATTGAGACCAGCCCATATTTTTTCAAAGCGAGATTCACGTGAGAACACAGGTGATCCTATCCAAAGACTAGAGAGTAACATTGTATTATATTTTGCGAGCCTAGATCTATTTTTAGCAACAAAAGAGCTCTAAACGTAACAGACTACTAGAATCTAGATCTATTTTATCCTGTACTTCAAATTGAATCCAGTATTGCCAGTATTTTTTCGACTACATTTGACTACACACCTGAGCGTCTACGTGTCACATTGACCTGCCATGACACACTACACACAGTTGCTACTCTTAGCAAGTTATTGTTCATCTGTAATGACCTGAACAATTATATCTGTTCCTGTTAGATTATTTTCAACTTAAACATATTGTTTCCAGTTGACTACTGTCCTAAGTGTCATCTATCTGGAAGCCTGATATGTGGTTGTACATCTACACCAGTTGAAATAGCCTGAGGAGCTCATCATTGTTCCAGTCACTATTATTATTGTTATTATCATTGTTCCAGTCAATTTATCATCCTAACAAGAGAGATGCTGAGACAACCCTGGTGTGAAACCAGACATGCTGAGACTACACTAGTGTGAAACTAGACAACCCTGATACTACAACCTGTGTGGGTGAAAAATGCAAGTCGTCGTTTGAAGACAGCTGATGGATTTTGGATTATTACTATTTGTTACTCAAGGACTTGTGTATCTTACCATGATACTGTGGATTTAAACTGTCAAATTGGATACTATTTTTCAACGACAAATGAAGTACTTTATCATTATACAGTGGATTATCTAGCAAGTTCGATTATTATTATTATTATCGTGCAAGTACTTTGAACTTTAACGAGTAACGAGTGGATTATTATTAATATTTTTGAACATTATGAACTATACTTGTGATCTAATTGAAGAAGGAGCATCACCGGAACTTTGATTTATGAACTGTACTTACAAGTCAAGTGGACATTTAAGGGAAGTAACTTATTTTGATTACCCTTTGATATTATGATTGATTAGTTCTCTTTGAACTTCACCACAATTTTTTATTGTTTACATATACATGTATATCTGTAATTTATTGACCTTTAGGAACTAAATTTCATTATCTATTGAGTCTGAGCATTTATAATTTTTTTTTTCAAGTAAGCATCCAGGATTGGTAGGGACTCTTTAGATAAAGTAAATACTTAATCGTATAGCTGTCTAGTCAAGTTAGTATTTTGTCATCCATCCATAGTGTTGTCAAACTCTTATACTGTCTTTGTTTACATTTGTTAATAAACTCTTTTTGCGTCATTGTCATTACTTATCGTAATTCTTTCGTCTACTATTTCTACTATCTTGTAACGTCCTTTAAAGCAGACTGTCTAGTTACCTATAGTGTATTTATATCTGTCTAATTAATTATTTTTTACACTTATTCATACTTTTTAATTTAATTTTTTACTATTATGACCACAACACATCTTGATACACTTATGACATATTTTTGAGTTCAGATTATAATTTTGATACATTGTGTGATAAATTTGAGTTGGAATTGTGACATTAATTGTATATATACATATTTTGAGTACGAATAACTATTTTTGACACTTGGATATACATATATTTTGACTACAAGTAACTATTTTTCACATTTAAGTGGGGAAAGCACAATAAACTTGATTGGCACATATATTGATTGATTGGCATATACATATAATATTACATAAATTACTATTACACTAGTAAAGACTAAGGATTTATTTGTGGCAATAATTTTTTTGTATTACAATTTGAGCTACTAGAGACATATAAACACATAATTTAACAAAGTACATATCTACTATTATTATTATTTCATCAGATCTCTTATAAGGGCTTTAATCTATATTAACATTTGTATTGACTATCTAAGGCACACATATTATCTATATTATTCAATTGAATTGTACACATTATTGATTTAAATAATTAAAATGGCTGAATATGACAAACTTATAGAAGTAGCTGACAAATTGAAGTTAAAAGATGAAGATAGAGCAGCATTCATCAAAATTGAAATAGAAAGAATCAGAGCTGAAAAAGACAAGCAACGGGAAGAAAGGCTACAAGAAAGAAGATTTAGAGAGAAAGAACAAGAAAACATAGAAAAAGAAAAAGAACGCCAACATGAAGAAAAACAACGCCAACATGAAGAAAGAGAAAAAGAACGCCAACATGAAATCAAATTAAAAGAGCATGAAGAGAAAATGGCCAACCTAGCTAAAGAAAATAAAGAAAAAGCAGAGAATCAAACTTCAACTTCTCATCAGTATCGCAGTAAATTTAGAATGTTTGATCCAAAAGAAGACACACTAGAGAACTTTATTATCCAATTTGAATTTATCTGTCAGACATCAAATATGACTAGTACACAAATGGCACAACAACTACTTGCAAACTTAAGAGGGGAACCTTTGAATATCATTGATACACTAACCACTGAGCAAAGAAAAGACTATAACACAGTAAAAACCAGACTTATCGATCATTATGGGAAGACAGAAGAAAGCTACCGTAAACTATTCAGGGAAATTAAAATTACCAAAAGTTCAGACATAAAAAGAACTATACATGAAATGAGACAGAATATGATCAAGTGGCTACAACTTGCTAACTGCAACCTAGAAGACCCCAAACAGATCCTAGATTTTTTTCTAATTGAAAATGTGCTAACAAATGTAACTGATAATGTATTTTCTTTTCTGAAAGAAAGAAAGATAAAGAATGAAACTGAATTAGTGGCAAACCTGATAACATATAAAGATTCTCATCCAGGCATCACTTTAGATAAAAGAGAACTGTACAACATTGCAGCAACAGCGACAGAAGATAACTCCAGAACTACTAACAAATTTAAATACTCTAGGAACCTTCAATGTTTTTTCTGTGGCATTTTGGGTCACACCAAAGCGGAGTGTAGAAAGAGACAACAACAAAATCAATATAGAAATAACAGAAATTTTCAGAACAGAAATTTTGGGAGCAGAAACAGCTACAGTCCAAATTATAACAGACCTTATCAGCAAGATGAGCAACCAACAAACAGAAGAACATGGCAAAGCTACAGCCCACCTAACAATAGATCTTATCAAGAGAACAGATGGCAAAATAACAGAATGTCACGAAGAGATCAATTTGATGATAGACAACATAATTATCAATTTCAAGATAGACAACATGATTACCAATTTCAAGATAGGCAATATACTCACCACAACAATTACACTAGATCAAACACAGCAGCAGTAGCAACTGAAAGACCAGTGCAAAATGAAACGGTGGCATATGTTCAAACTAAAGTAGCCAAGTTGAAAGTGTATCCTGCTTATGTGGATGGCATAAAAGTATTTGCATTACGTGACAGCGGCTGTACCTCAATTATAGCTAAAAAATCCCTTGTAAAGCCTGAACAGATACTAGAAGATAAGGTCACACTGACATATGCAAACAAAGATCTTTGGGAGATATGCGAAACAGCACTAATTTTTATAGAATCCCCATGGTTCACTGGACACTATAAAGCCATACTGATGGACAACCCAGCTGAAGAATTGATAATAGGCAATATTGAAAACATAAAAGAACTGTCTGAAGAAGCTTTAATAAAATGGGCTAACAGTATAAATCAAGAAAATATAGAAGTAGCTGCAGTAACAACAAGAGCACAAGCAAAATTAAATAAGGACAGCAGAAATACTGACACAAGTGAAGCCACTAAAGAAAGAGATATAGATATAGAATGTCAAACAGAAGATACATCAGGAATACAAAATGACAGGAAAGAAAAATCTTTTATGGCCATAATACCTAACATGAATGTCAATAAAGATGAATTAATTGAAATGCAACAAAATGATCCAACAATTGCAAACATATGCAAAAATTTATGTAATAGGGCTGAGGGACAATACAGCATATTAAATGGAGTAGCTATAAAGCATAATAAAATAAAAAGTGGAAATGAAGTGATACAAATAGTAATACCTCAGCAATTAAGAAAAAGCATCATTGAAACATGTCATGACAGCCCCCTAGCTGGACACATGGCTCACACAAGAACACTAGAAAAAATAAGACACAATTGTTTCTGGCCAAAGATGGAACAAGAAGTAAAAGCATATACTAAGAGTTGTGTACAGTGCATAAGAAGAAATCCAATCACAGGGAAACACAAAGCACCTCTACAAGAAACAGACACAGTGGAGACACCATTTGAAAAACTAGCCATGGACATAGCTGAACTCCCAACTATAACAGCTAAAGGAAATAGATACGTATTATCATTCATAGATTTTGCTACACGCTGGCCTGAAGCTTTCCCATTGAAACACATTGATGCAAGTACAATATGTCAGACGTTATTACTATTATTTACAATGATAGGTTTCCCTAAAACCATCGTCAGTGACAACGGAACCCAATTTAAAGCGGCCCTAACAGCAGCATTCGCAAAGTTAACAGAGGTCAATCAAGTCTTTAGTACGGTCTATCATGCACAAGGGAACAGTATTGTAGAACGTTGGAATAAATCTATGAAGATTATGTTGGATAAAGTATGTATAGAAAACCCAAACAACTGGGACGAGATGCTACCATATATATTGTTTGCATACCGTGAAGCCACAAACGAATCAACAGGTTTCTCGCCATATGAATTAGTGCATAACAGAACAATGAGAGGACCATTACATTTATGGAAACAAAACATGCTGGAGATTAAAGAAGAAGATTTTCCACTAATAGTGAAGAACAAAAATAACTTAACATATGCAGTCAAAACAGCACAGGAGAATATCAAAAGAAGCACAAAGAAACACAGAGACATTAAAAACAAAAATAGAGTGTTAAGAGAATTTGAAGAAGGAGATACAGTCCATGTAAAAATGCGAGATGAGGAAGAAAGTTATGAGGGTCCATATACTATCAAGAAAAGAACAGGAAATGTAACATATGAGGTTGAGATGAATGGAATAGTGAGGAGATTACATGTCGACAAACTGAGGGATAGTCCCAGAAGAGAACAAGCCATGTTAGCACAAAGCAATGATACAGATGAATGTGAGATATTTGAAGATGAGACAGATAGCCAATTAAATTGTTTCCTTCATGCCTGTGCTGTATCCCAACATATTGAAACACCAGCAGCAAATGAAGAGCAAGTAGAAAATTTATTGAGAGAGTACAGAGATGTGATTACAAATCAATTAGGGAGGACAAGCATAATTCAGCATAAAATCAGATTGAAAGACTACTCTGCAATTAAGAGAAAGAACTATACAATACCAACAGCATACTGTGACAAAGTTAAAGAAGAATTAAATAAATTATTAAATGATGGGACAATCAGAAGGGTAGAGGAACAAAGTGAATATGTGTCCCCAATAGTTATAGTCAAAAAGAAAGATAACACTCTACGTGTATGCTGTGATTTTAGAGAATTGAATAGCAAAACACTGATTGATGCAGAACCACTGCCGTTACCAGAACAGTTGATAGAAAAAATAGGAAGCTCAGAAATATTTACCACTTGTGATTTGAATCGTGGGTTCTGGCAAATAGAGATGGAGGAAAAATCCAAAAAGTTTGCTGCGTTCAGTTGCAATTTGCCAGGTCTAGTAGGAGTGTACCAATGGAATGTGATGCCATTTGGTCTAGTAAACAGTACGGCAACATTCCAAAAATGTATGGCTAAAGTGCTGCAAGGAATAGAAGATGTAGTTTTCTACGTAGATGATATCTGCATATTTTCAAAAACTTGGGAAAATCACATTAAAACTCTCAAACAAGTATTAGATAGATTAAGGGAGAATAAGTTGACTATAGCCCCTGATAAACTACATATAGGGAAAACCAAAATAGAATTTTTAGGCTATGAAATAGGAAACAAACAAATAAAGCCTACTAGAAGTAATCTCAATAAAATCATGCAAGTTAAACTACCAGAAACTAAAAAAGACATTCAAGCCATTATAGGATTATTTAATTTTTACAGGAAATTCATTAGTAACTATACATCATTAATATCTCCTCTTTATGACTTATTAAAAGTAAAGAATGCTAACAAGGACACATATAAGAAAATAATTGCAGCCTCTAAAGAATGTAGGGAAGCAGTAGATAAACTCAAAGAAATATTTAATGATGATAAGAGATTACATATACCTAGTAAAGATAAAGTATTTGAACTATACACAGATGCATCTGACACTGCCATAGGAGCATGTCTTATGCAAAGAGATGATAAGAATAATCTGGTCCCCATAGAATATCTTAGTAGAAGATTATCCAGGGCAGAAACAAGATACAGTACTATAGAAAAGGAATGTTTAGCCATAGTGTGGTGTACACTGCGACTGAAAAGACATCTGCTAGGCAGATTTTTTCTAATATTTACAGATCATAAACCATTGACTACTCTGCATGTTAAAGCAAATACTAATAGTAGAATTACAAGATGGACCATGATTCTAGCTGATTTTCATTTTGAAATAAAACAAATAAAAGGGAAAGATAATGTTATTGCTGATTTTATGTCCAGATATATTCAAGATAATCAGAATGACTTAGATAATGACTTATGCCATGTTAGTCAAAACTTGTATCACTAAACTTCAGAGATTAAAGTAAACACTTATATTTTTACAAGCAACTATGATGTCATTTTGTAAACATTGATCTTTATTGTGTAAACATTGAACATTATTTTCAAACATTGTACTAGAACACATATTTTTTTTTCAAGTGTATTGTAAACAAACATTGGAATGTCATTACTATTTTGTAACCAACATTTTTTGACATGCTTTTGTAAACAAGAATGAATTTTTTTTGAACTCAGCAATGTAAACAAACTATTGAATTTTTTCCCAACTCATTCAGTACTTGTGTAAACAAATTTTTCTCATAGTATTGAGAACTTTGGATTTTTCTACAACTGTTGTAAATAAGATGGAATTTTTTTACTACTTCTTGTCATTCATCAATGATATAACCTAGTATCAATAGTATGGAAAATGAGATTGAATCAAGATGTAACTGATTGATTTAATGTCAATTATTTATTTAAATATGGACATAGACTTGTATTTTTTTGAAAACAACATTGTGCAACTATTTTGAATGAACTATATTTTTTGTAATAAGCATTCATGTAAACAAGAAGATTCTTGTACACATTTTTTGAGACCTACTTGATATTTGAGAAAGAAACTTGATAATATTTGTATTGGACTTGTACATTTTTTCAAAACAATTAATGTGAATACAGCTAAGATGTTATGATGTTATGCTTCTACTTGTATATATATATTCTCATGAGCAAAGTAATGTAAACTCAAAGATTGTATTACAACTGACACATTTTTCTCAGTTGAATTTTTTGTCTAAAGATTTTTTTGAACTTTGCACAATTATTATTTGTTGAGAACACAATGTATTATTGAACTTGAACTATTGCTACTTACATTTATGGAGAAATAATTATTGAACATAAGGTGCATGGACAATAAACACAATGAAGGATACTTATTATTTTGATTTGATGCTATTACATTTCATTACATATTGTGATAATTAAAAGTGTACATATTTACTTGTGTTATTTCAATGCACAACAATTTTGCTTATTGAGATGCCAAACTTGAGATTGAAGGAAGAATTTGTAAACAATGATTGTTAAGCCATTTGATCTTGAATTTTGACACATACATATATTTTGAATTATTCTTGCTTATCACTTGCATATTGAGACATGTATTTTTGAACCAATTATTGTATATTGAGACTTATTTGTAACATTTTCATACTATTTGTACATATTGATACACATTGGTGTCAAGCATTTTCTCACAATTTTGAATTATGAGTACACTATATTGTCAAAGATTTTTTCTCACAGAGATATTAAGAATATATTGTAATTTTTTCACATTGTGACTGAGGAGATTTGTCATTGAGAGTTGTCACACTTTACACATAAGATTATATTGGAGACTGCAAACATTGATGTAACATATGTAACTCAGAATGAGTATATTTTTGAATTGCCTACATGAATGAGTTAGATTTTTGAGAGTTTTGCCAGTGTATGAATAATTTTTTGAGACAAAGTATAATTTGAGTGACATTTTGTTACACGGAGAATGATTTTCACATACATTATTTGAATTAGTACTCTGTAATTGTACATATAAGACGTCATTAAGCAATTTGTTCAATTAATCGCTACTTATTATGTTGTCAAATTGAAAAAATTTTTTTCAAAAATTTTTTAAAAGGGGGGTGATAGGTAATGTCACCACCTCAAAGTTGGTGCCATTGGGTGGACACCCCAGTTAATATATTATGAACTTAATTCACTACCATGTTGTGAGAATGTGAACACTTTTAATCAGATGTGAACAGACAGTAGAGAGAGAAACTTTGATAGAGTCACTAGTATGTAGTTGTTACAAGAAGTTGATTTGATAAAGTCGTTTAAGATTTTGTAATGGACTAAAGTTATTTGCTATGAGTTATTTGTGAATCATTCGTTTATGGATATTTGAATCATTCTGAAGTTGTGTATCATTTTCTACAAGTGGTGTATATATTTGTACTTATTAAAGTATTATTTGTGTCTGCTATAAGACGAGTTATTTCCTCATTTTACAAGTGAAGTTAGTACGGATAGATAATATAGAGTATTGATCCTGACGAGTTTACAATTAACAAGTTTATGAATGAACCCGCATGTCACCTCCACGCCTACAGTGAACGCAGTGCTACAGTAATATTCAAACACATATAAAACCAGGGTGACAACTTCTTTTATGTGAGACATAATCAACTGAAAAATACGAATCCATTCGAGATTTAAGTCTAAAATTTGAGATATTTGACTGTTTTGCGGATCTGAAAATAACGACTGCAAGTGAAACCAAACAAACTGCACTTGTGCAGTAAATGCCTCTCCTCTTGTTTCTGGTTTATCTTTTCACTGTCGTTAATTAGTGATCTGTTCTTGAACCCACTTAACAAATTAACATAGTGACCGCACAACAGCACATCCTTTATGACAAAATAAAAAACCAACTTGGTCTTCCCGAGGAACAAGTCCGAGGTTTCATCTTGAGGAAGGAGAGACTGCTGGCAGAAAACATGATACCGGATATTGAATTGCTGCTGACGACAATTCGCAATCGACAGACAAAATAAGAAAAAAAACACATTTGGATTTTGGGAGGTATTACAGAACACGGTTTTACATTACTTATCCTGATTCTTAGGTTTATTCATTACATCTCGCTTTACGAGCAATAATAATGGTCAGTTCAACTTGTTTTGTCTTCATCCTAAAAGCTGCAATGCAAAGAAGAATATCAGAGTGCACGATAAGCGTTCATGGCCAGCTTGTCCATCGCGACGAAAAGCAATGCATTAGTAAAGTTATTGACAGTTTCGGCAGCCACAGTCAACGATTGCAGTTTTTGTTTGATCACGAATGGAGTTAACCATTTTGTACAATGAATACTTTGTTCACGTTTTTAGTTTAATCTTATTTGTTTATAAATACATGAAAAAGAAGTATTTAATGTGCACTTAATATCGATTAGGTATGAAGACCCGAATAGAGGGCAGTTCTTTTCTTTAAAATTATAAAAAGAAAGTAGAGGCTACGATTTTGAGCCATGGGTGGCAGCTTCCACCCCCCTGCAAAAACTCCTGCAGGCGCCTATGGTAGCGGGCACCTATCTGTGACAACAGAATAGGCCCCTCCAATCGGTTAACAGGGGAACGACATAATATATAAAGATCGGTTATAATAAGTTTGAATTGTATAAATAGTTAACTGATTCTGTTAAATAGCTGAGATTTCTATAAATAAATTGTACCCCCCCTTCGAAAGTTTAGGGGGGGGGAGCGGGATTGATGCCATCGTCACCTCCCCATCCCACCCAATCGGCCAACATACTAGAGGGCGATATGATCTAAAAAAAGTTGAAATATAAATAAATTTTATATATTATTAACATAACTGATACATATTTGTATAGCCTAGTATGATTTCTTTATTAAAATTCGTCCGCCCCCTCCCTTTTCGGGGTATTAAAACAAGGATTAGCATTTTCTGAAACTCAAACTGCTATACTAGTATACTTTTAGATATTTATATTTCGTTATTTCCTTTTTACATTACATTTCCTCACAAATATGAAGTATTAAACTGTTTACACTTGTGCATATGGTAATGATATAGATCTAGATATATATGTTCGGCAGTAGCTTACTAATTATTTTTGCGACTGGCCTGTGTTTGAATCTGACTAAATTTTTCGAGATATTGCTAATAAGTAAGAATAATCGGTAATCCTGTAGATCGGGGTCCCGCTCTCACTAAGGTCTAAGTAGGCCTACTAAGACCAACTGATGAAGAGGTTTTGGGTCAAACGCAAAAACCACTGACATACACTTAAAGAAATAAACCAGGTAAATCAGTTTTCACATAGACTCTCTAGTCTATTTGATTTGAATTTATCTGCTTATTGAATCGGCTTAGAGGGTAAACCCATTTTCGCATTTTTTTAAATACTTAGATCTAGAAGTTAGATCTAGATAAATTTAGATCTAGTTTTCGTGGTGAAAGAAAAAAAAAAAAAAACCTCAGGTCTGTGTTTCGTTAATACTAAAACACTAGATCTAGATCTATAGATTCTAGATCTAACAGTAACAGTCTACACTACAGTGAAAAAATCTAGAACTAGCTAGATGCTATTAGTATTCTATATCCTAGCAATCTAGGTATTCTAGATTTAGATCTAGATAATAAATCAAGTTGAAGTTATTCATGTAGATTATTACTAATATTAGTTATTACAGATAAACTTAAAAAAAAAAGATCTTTAAAAAAAAGTTCTTATTTTTAAATACAGTAATCCACTATCTAGACCTAGATCTATAGATCAATAGATCTATAAGTTATTGTGTAATCTAGATCTCGACTAGTCACTAGAATGACTAGATTATAAATGCATTTATACCTATAAATATAATCATTATGATGATTATCTATATAGAAAAATCTATATCTAATTATTACATGTGTGTGATATTATTATTAGACATATCCTATACTCTTAAGCGAGCAATTCTTGTATATATATATATATATATATATATATATATTTCTTCTATTTCGAAAACGGCTCTAACGATTTTCTTTAAAATTTCAACGTATCTAAATGTTAGTGAGAAAAAAATTCTCAGCTCATTGGCCACATCGGGAAAACTCGAGTTCGACCGTTATATCGGTTTGAAAAATGTCTCATTATGGAAAAACTTATTTTGGTTTGAAGGTTTTATGAATGACATGGAGAATTTATGAATGAAATTTTTTCCCACGATGTCAAAGGGAAAAAAAACTTGACACCTCCTACGTCACTGGCTTACATCCGTTCACTAAAGCATTTCTTTGCAACAAGTTTTATCGCGTTTGAATGAATAGACACAACTAGATATTTGCGCACCGTAGTTGAAGGTTTAAAACAGTGAACATCAATCAAGCACGTGGTTATCTGAAGACGCTCAAGTGCTTCCAAGTGTTTCTACAAATTAATCGCTTGATCCCTTTATTATAAGGCACGTTAAAATAAGAATTTGATTAATTGTATATTTTTAATTAGCTATAATGTAGGCCGAAAAGAAAGATATGGACGCCGAATCTGGAATCTGGATGTCTGCCTGGTCGAGCGGTTTGCACGCTGGACTGTCGTTTGGATTTATCGATGGTCCCGGGTTCAAACCCTGCCCGCTCCCATCCCCCGTCGTCCTGCGGGAGGTTTGGACTAGGAAGTAACTATCTTCAATTCTGAAGGAACATCCGAAACATGTAAAACAACAAACAAACAATCTACGTCTAGATCTAGGTCTTGATTCTAGACTTACAACTAGATTCTCAGTTCTCCGTCGAAAAAACCGCCATGTTGCTCGTCGTTATTCTTCCCTAATAGCAGGAGGTTTGCGGCGTTGAAGAGATCTAATAATAATCTAATAGGTTTTCTGTTGTAATTTCTAGAAGAAAAGATGTTCACAACTTTTCAGGAAAACAAATAGATCTAGACGTCTACGTCTGAGCTATAGGATTTCAGCCAGATTTCAATCGCTTTTTTTCCTAGACTAGATCTAGATGTAACAGCATTGCTAATTCCACTCTAAATTTATAGAAGACAAATATTTTATAATTTTGTTCGATCTAAATCTTTGTTGTTTTTTTAGAAGGTCTTTTATATAGATTCATTTAGACAAACATTATTTATATAAACATAATAATTTTATTATTATCATTATTATTATTATTGACGTGAAGTTAATATTTTATTGACATAACGTTATTATTCGTAAATGCAATCATTAGTAATATCGTCAAGCTAGAAAATTCTGAGGAGCGTTTAAGGAAACTTGAGGATCTGCGACTGGATGGCAAAAGCCGTTATGAACTTCTTATGGTCTGACAGTCTTAGTGTTCTGTTTGTTCTATATGTAATTGTACATGGCGATTAAATATCAAGTCTCTTAAGTCCTCCTACAGTCTAGACAGCGTAAAACTATCGTAGGCCTACTATTATTGGCTTGTAAGAAAGTCTTTGAAGTTTTCCCCAATAACGTAGAAATTTGCGTCACTCGATGTTTCGTACTAAAGCCATAATTGAATATACTAATTCCAAAATTAAATGTCTGAACGTACCAATTTACATATAGAACAAACAGAATACTAAAGAAATTTTTCGAATTAGTAGTCTTTATCCAATCGTTCATTTTCGTAATTATAAAAAAAAAATCCAAAAATGACTTCGGGTATATGAAATTATTTAACCGAGCAAGGCTCGGCCACCTGATATTAAATATAGTCTATACTACAGACATAGATATCTACTAGAGACACTTGAAGTTAATTAAGGACAGAAAAGTTATGTAGCCTAAGACAGGGGCATAGCTAGTAATTTTCCATCAATTGGGGGGCTTGGGGGCTTTACCTCTTTTGGAGCCCCTGCATTTTGCAGAATATTTAATTTTTAATGTAAAAAGAAAAAAATCATTTGCGACCATGACGTCGGTGCAACCAGGTGAGGGTCAACTGGAGAAGACGAATGCGAGGTACGTGGGTGGCTTCGTCTAGCTCTATAGAAGAAGACCACTGTCACCCTCACTGATCGACCACCACCTGAAATGATGAAACTACACATCCCATGTCATGTGATAGATGCTGTCCAGGACAGAGAAATCTAAGGAGGAAATAGTGTTATAAACCTGCTGGTGACACAGATGGGGATAGTGCTGTGTGTTTTGGCCTACCCAACTCACCCCAGTTCTGCACTAGATGAGCGGTCAACCGTGACTAGTGACAATACACGCCAGTTCAACAAGGACCAGTGTCATAAAGATTATGCACGGAAGTCACTGTGAAAGTGATCAACTGGGGTCGTCAAGAAGGCCAGTAGAGACGCTATATAAGGGCGAGTGTGTCAGAATCGAGGCACTTCAAGTTACCTGGCAATGTGAGGCAAAGTCAAACTAACACGATGTGTAAAGTCCGGAGCAAGGCTTGGTTTTTTATACAGTTAATGTTGTTGCCAATTGTGATGTATTTGAAATTAAAATGTTGCTGATACTTTTGAGCCCTGAGTTGTGAGGCTCTTTGAAGTTCATTGTATTGTGTTTTCAGAGAATCTGGATAGTAGGAGAAATTCGTTACAATATATATATTTACGGTTCCCTGACATCTCATTATTCAAGATATTTCATCATTATAGCTATTCAACATCATAACCCTAACCCTAGCTTTTCGTACAAGTTACCAAGAATGTAAAAAACGGCAATCTGCTTTGGAAGAACGGAACACAATACAGGAACTTATCTAAAATTGGACAAGCACAGTCCCAAAACGTCAATTTTTGTTCTTAACATTAAATCAAAGGAATTAAAAAAAAAAAAAAAAGCAATGTGTCTGGCGAAAGAGAATTTGATGAGGTGTTCATAAAAGAAGAATCTTAATCTACCTTATATACTCCTGATCGCATCCACCGTTCTGTAAAGATTCTATCCCTTACTCCCAACTTCTACGTATCCAATGGCTTTGCCACTGAAATGAGTTTTTCTTGAGTCAAGATATTTTAGACATATCCTTATCGCAATTGAAAAGTCTCAGAAGAGAACAGGTTTGCAAGAAGAAAAAAAATCTGGCGATGATGTGTGACCCTAATTGATATTAACCACTACCCTCACAATGTGAAAGTAGAAAACATTTTCATGAAAAATCTTAACATTCTCATAGGCGATTAACATAATTGCGACGTCTTTTCATTCCCACCTCTTGTGTTATTCAGTTGAGACAAAAACTTACAAGGCATATCATAATAGTGTGCACTAAACTCCACTACATTTTGAGTGAACCTGGCACTTGGCCATGTAAGCAGCTTAACTGTCAGACCTGTAAACACACGCTTGCTACACCAACCATCACCTGTCCTAAAAGACCATCAAGATCAGTGGCAAATTCCACTGTAATAGTAGAAGAGTTATATAAATGCGATTATATGGTCAAGGTATCAAGTGATCAACATTGAAAACACAGGCAGAACATTAAAAATATGACTCCATGAACACCTTAGAGACATTAAAAAGTTTGCAATTAACTTAAGCAAGTCTTTATTCATTTCAATGATACATCATAGGGGTGCCACTGACATCCTCTGTCATTGCTATACAACAAAGCAATGAGAAAAACGCCCGCCTGCAGATACAAAATAAACTTATTTACATTTCAGGCACACTTGAACCTCAAAGGATCAACAACATGCACACTTTTATTTAAAATCAGATGGAGGACTAACAATCTAACCTTTACCTATTTATCTTTGCCAGACATAACCGCCCCCTTCCGATTTCACACGCTTTTACACCAGTGCAGCTAATTTCTTTTCTGCCTTGGTAGAGGACAACATCCAACAAATAAGTTAACTATTTTGTGTAAATTTTTTGTATTCTTTTTTTTTTTTTTGTAGCTGATGTAAGCCTCATGGGTTTCAATTGAAAATAGATCTCTCCAATCTGGTCTTTGTCACTTAGTTAGTTAGGGAATCAACATGCTAGTTCATATAAAATGTAGATCTATAAACCCAGCACATGATAAACACACACAAAAGCTTTATCATTCGTCACACTTTTCAGATAATTAAAATATATGCATAAATATGTTTACATTGAACATCCTAGTTTAGAATCAGAGGCATTTCCTTACATTGAATGTTTTTTATATATAAAAAAATAATAATTAAAAAAAATGTTTTACTTAATATTGTGTATAATACATTTTTTAATAACTTCTATTGCAGGTATAAGTGTTTTACAAAACATAGAGTGGGTGGTCTAATACAAAATTTAAAAGAATGGACATAAATTTAAGATTTTACAAAGCCCTAGTTCTCATAAGTGTCCTTATTTTTCAAATCGGTAAGTCTTAAATTTTGTTTCAACAAATTTTAATTACTATAGAGCTTTAATATTGATTAATACTGATGCAAAAGAGGAAGTTATATTTACTAATAATTTAAATGTAATTCTTTCAATAAATTTGGAAGGCAAAAAAAGTCTCTGACTCTAAGCTAAATCTGTTACAAAATAATTAACTTACTTTTTAACTCTTTTGGTACATAATTATTTGGATTTAAAAAATGGAAAACAAATTGTAAGGGATATTTCTACATATTATATACTAACTCAACATTTATATTTTAATAGATAACCTTAGAACATATTGGATTTTATTTTAAAGGAAAATGAATTCCTATTACACTTTAAAAACAAATAATTTATTTAAGAAACTTTTTCTTTTAATAGTCTTGAACTGAGTATGGAATAATATAATATAAAATAAAAAAAATCAATATTATAAAAGATATTTAGCCTTATTTTTCTACATTAAATCCATATATATTGAAAAATTACAAAATTAAACATTATAAAATACCTTAATTTTAATAAAAGAGAACTAAATTTATCATTTAAATGTTTTGGATCCTGGGATATAAATTTAAAAAGTTGTCATTTTTATAACTTCTTGGTCCTGATTTACAACCAAAACAAAGAATAGCTCTCAGTAGACTTAAGTGACATAAATATAGAATTTAAAAATTTAACGTTATAAAGATAAAGATAAAGAAACAAATATTGTATCACAGGTTAATTGCTTGCCAGTGCTAGCGAAGTTACTCACTAAGTGTAATGGTACACTAGAAGAATTAACACTGCAAGGAACCTTGACAGAGAAGAAAAAAAATCCTGAAATTAGTTTACCAGCAGGCCTATTTTTTATGGTTATAAATCTTACATGATAATAAAATTTTACTTTAATGAAGAAGCTTAATATTATAAAAATGCAGACATATAATTTGCAACATTTGTTAGAAATGAAGTCTGCTGGAGAAAGGTCATTTAGGTGTTATATCATATTCTATATTGTATTTTTTTTTTGAGGTAACTTTATTATTACTGCTGTATTTTTTTTTTAGTTAAGAGATTTAAAACAGAAAATTCTATTTATGTTAGTTATAAAGAGTAACAAAAACATTAAAACAAATTAATTCCACTTATCTAGTTCATGGTAAACCAGTAACACAGATAAAAAATGCAAAATACCTAGGTGTTATAATAAATGAAAAACTGTCATGGAATCCCCATATTGATGAAACTATTAAAAAATCAAGCAAAGCATTAGGGTTTTATAAAAAGAAATTTATATAAATCAAATAAGAACATAGAACTAAAATTTTATTTAACCTTGGTTTGGCCAATAATAGAATATGTATCTTGTGTTTGGGCCCCCTAACTCAAGAAAACATTAAGAAACTGGAACAGACACAAAATAGAGCAGTGAGATTCATAACAAACGAATATTCATATTTGACTAGAGTAACACCTTTAGTAAAATCACTAAATTTAGAAAGCCTTCTGAATAAAAAACAAGCAATAACACATAAAACAATAAACCATAATCTTCAAATACAAAACAAAATTTAATAAAATACTCAGAAAGACACAAAGATAAAGGCACATTCCTCATTCCATATGCTAGGATAAATTGGTACAAATGCTCCTTTTTCCCTAGCGCTATTAGAGCATGGAATGGGTTGCCTGAGCTAGCCAGGAAAACCAGTGACTTGGCAGAGTTTAGGTCATTGGTTACTATGCAAGACTGAATGCATGACGCGTAGGACATAATCATCTTATTTTTTGAAGTAACGTCTGTATATATAAGATAAGATTAGATGTTTAATTGAAAATTGTATTACTTTGTTTACAATCATTTGCACTCATTTAATTATTTTAAAAAAATGAAATATGACACTATATAAAATAAATTTTTAAAAAAGGTTAACATATATATTAGCTTTACTTTATTTATATTTTTGTTTTGTATTTTTTTTTCAGACCTAAGTATATCTCAAGAGGTAATATGGACAAACAACAACTTTAAAAACTGTAATCAGGAAAATTTTTTAATGAAAGCTACATTCAGAAGAACTACTGATAGCTTTTTCATAGTAAAAAGTGCTGAGTTTGCCGTTTATTTATCAGATCAAAAGATTGATGGAGTAAGTAATCATGATTATCTTCTTGAACAATTATTTCAATTTTATTTTGAAACTTACTCTAGACAAATTGGAGTCTTACATTATTTTCATTGCTAGATTCACAAATTAGAAAAAGGAAAAAAAATCTCTCTAAGCAACCATGATGGGAAGGGTTCAATGAAAGGCATTTTTTGAAGCTCATAGAACAGAAAAAGAGTATGTCTCTCTCGGTCCCTGGTGTGAGAGCTAACAACACTACCTCAAACAAACTATGTATATCTATGACCTCGTCAGTCACGAAGCAACTAAGGATCATTTTATGGAAATGAATGAATGCCTGGGCCTTAGCTATGGTCGGAAGGATGTTACCCACACATTAGTTTCCCCCTCTCCATGCAGCTGATATATTCAAAGGAAGGGTATAATATCTATACAGTTTGGGGTCAGTGGCGTTGCAGGTTCTGCCAGGGTACTGCTTTGAGTACTGCAAACTGCCTTAGTCACCAGCTCTTGATTTTTTCCTCAAGGTTGATTACTGAAGCCTTTTCCATGATTGGGTCTAGCTGCAAGGCAGCAGAGGTTTGAATTCAGAAATTTCCTTCTTATAGCCAGCCATGGCCAAGGAGCCCCTCCTGCCCGAAGCTTACTTATTTACTTGGCAGTTACTCACCTTTGCCCCTTCTGTTATTTAGAACAGTTCCGCCAGACTCAATATCTGAGCCACACATGAAGGTCAGGAGTTGGACTGGTCAGAAGCTATTTGAGATGCATATATATGCTATTAGGAAGCATTTTCCGGCAATGACAAGTATATATGTAGAGCTAGATAGATGTATAGGCCCTATAGAAAGAAAAAAAATGAAATAAATTTTTATCCTCCTCAATAAAAATTCTAGCTATTCCCATACATACAAGTGTATTTCAAATGTAAATCTATGTAATAAGATAATGTGTGGTAAAAGATTTGTTAATATGAAACACCCGATTGTTACAGTTAAGAAATCATATGTATATGTATGCACTGAGTACCATGACACTATTAGACCCACAAGTATAAAGTTGTTAGAAAATCAAGTGTAATAGAACAATTAGACCTACATCTAGAAGGTAATATCTACTTAGTATTAACTTAGTAATTCATTTTTAGAAATATACTTTGACAATCACTCTATCTATGGGAAAGTTGGGGGGAGGGTTAATCCTCTAATATGTAAAATGACAACCAAGAAGAAAAAGATGGCCACTAATTAAGCCTATTGATAAATTCTTCAAAATAAATTAAATAATGAGAATGGAGATTCTTTAGCTATGAAATTAATTTTAAAAAAAATGAGGAAGAAAAACTGTTTACAAGAACATAGATTTTACTGTATAACTGTTGTTTTTATCACTACTTGGTTTCAACTTGGAGACATGATCAGATTTATACTGTGATTGAAAAACTTAAATATATGCAACCTGTAACTCATGAAAGCAGTTCTCACAAATATTTGTAGGTCTTCTTCAGATTTTTAGTGTTATTTTTTTTTTTTTTATCTTCATATGATGCTCAAGAAGGGCTTGCTTGTTTCATGATAAAAATAAAAATTTATTTAAAAGATAGAAGCTAGAGTAAATGAGGTATCTGCACAACTTTCAATAACATGCCTGCAACTATCACAATATGTTTATCAATACATTTAGTGTGCATTTCCAAGTAGAGTAATTCATATTGATCATACTTATATCCTTGATCTTATTCTTAAATATTTTGTATAGTCGGTCTTTTTATAAGCTTACAATTCAGTGGCAAAAAGCTGGCTACTTGAAAAAGAAGAAACACTATTTTTATTAGACATTTCAAGTTTTTTCTCAATTTCTCAGTTTACCTGTATATTACTTTTTATAATCTTTATATGTTATGTTTTATACAACCAGTGCCTTATCATGGATCTTGACACAAAATGTAACCGATCTGACGCCAGATGTTACTGTGAAAGTAAAAATACAGATGAGTTGGTTATTGTGTTTGCTATACCTGCAAAAGAATTATACATTGGCACAGTTGTAAGAATTACTTATCCATGTGCTAACACAGAACGCTCAAAAACATCGAAGGATTTAATTGTTTCCAATGGCAAGTTGTGAGAATTAATTAAAAAAAAAATGTTGATTTATATAAGGCTTGTCTTTGAGTCCAATATTTACACAAATAAAATATATCCAACTCAACAAAACCAGTGACTGTCAGCAGCTGATTTAATTTCTCCTTTTGTTTTCTATGCGTTTTCAGCTGTCACTTTTGCTTTGGTCTCTCCTTGGACCTTTTAGAACCCATTTGCTCCCAATTAAGGAAACCTAAATGGTCTTTAAAGTGTTTCTGGGAGGGGAATGGCACTTATATCATCCTCCATAAAGTTCCCCAAATAATTTCTAAATTTTTGCACTGCACATATAGTGACTAACTGGCTAGGTAATTGGTTTTCAAACAGGCAATCTTTTGTGGAGGAACCAACTTAAAATATTAATTTTAATGATCAGATAAAATTTGGTGAAATCAAAATGGTTAATAATGTTTTATGTTATATGAGACCTTCATACAAATTTGAAAACAAACATAAATGAATAAGCTTGAACTATAATGCTATACTTTATTTAGAAGTTTATCTTAGTAAAAAAAAAATTGTACTCCTATGTATTTTCAGATACAGAACCTGTTTTAAAAATCAATAATCAAGAAATAGATCTCTCACAGCGAACATGGCATGACAAAGTCCCAGCTGATATTGAGTTCTGTTGTGACAAAAACCCTTCAACACCCTGCACTGCTTACATGATGAGGAATGAAAAAAGAGAAGATAATAATGGCAGATGTGTTTCATTCAAAGAAACATCTTCCAAATACTTGTTGTATACCATGTATTCAACTCATTGTGAGCAGGAATCAAAGAAAGCACATTTAATTTTTTTTCCTCAACTAGGTTTGAATTTTTGATTGTTTGTAAGTTACAACCTTAGTTGATAAGCAATTGATTTTCTTTATCTTTAATAGTATAAAAACTAAATGATCTGATTAATGCAATTGACCTATCTATGGCCTCTTATAAGTCATGAAGTGACTATGGATCATTTCAGAGAATATGCCTGAGCATAAGCTATGCTTGAAATGATGTACCCCACACATCATTTTCTCCCACTCACGCAGCTGATTATCTTTAACAGTGTTTCCCAAATTTTTGACCAATGTGTACCCCTTTTAACATTTTTTTAATGCTGAGTACCCCCTTGATTCCCCCCCCCCATTTCTATGTACTTACATGTATGTCTTAAGATGTCAGAGCATATAATTGTCAATTTAATTCTGAGATGTAGTTCCACATCTATAGTCTGCTCCTTTTTTTACATAATGTCACAAATGCTGAAAAACAACTTCACAAGAAGTTAGAGAAGACAAGATGTGTTTCAGAACTTTTTCTGTGAAAACTGGATGCACAAGTCACTGATACCAGATAGTTAAACTGGGTTTCAATCCTAACTTTTTATAAACCACACATAGGGAAATGAAGAGTATATTATGAGACAATTCTCTAATGCCATTACTTATTGATACACCAAAAACTATAAATCTTTATCAATTAATTATTCAATTGGTGGGATTAATTTGTGCACCAAAATGTAATTTTTGTTAACCTTGAAAAACATCACTATTCATTACCCAATCTTTTTGATATTTAGTTCTAAGATCATGTATAATAGCACCGATTTAATTGTCACTATAGATGTTTTTTCATATAATTGTCAGGCTTCTCTAATCCTTCTTTTATCATGTGTAGCTCATAGATTGTTTCTTGAGACATTAAATGCCACAGAGCTCATAATATTTTTTTTTTGCATCGCATTTTCATTATTGAGATCTTGATCTTAACCTATAATATTTTTTTTTATTTTTGATATGTTAACATTTCTATAAGTCTGTTTAGTTGTTTAGTTTGCAATGTCATCATAATTTATTGTAAACTATAAACAGATAAGGAAACTAGTGAAAGAAGCATACATGAAGCTAACAAAAACTGTGTTGAACTCTGGATGGTTTTTCTTATTTGTACTTTGGAAATTCTTGGAGTTATTATAATCAATATATTATCCCCGAAATTCTCCAAATATCTACCAGGTAAAATGTCTAGTTTTTCAAGATAGATATTTTTAGTTAACAATGCATTTAAGATAAGATAAGATAATTTTATTGATCCAATCTAATAAAATGTATGTCATGATTGTATTTAGATAGCGCTTTGTGTTTTCTCTGCAATCATATGGCATATGCAGATTTAGAGGTGCCTAATACACTTTGAGGATACAAAGAAGAAAAACAGTACTGAATATAATTTTCATGAGCTTAATGCCTTTAA
>JADKLZ010055514.1:0-10198 GCA_021533235.1 Biomphalaria straminea | reverse complement strand
ATAAGTCTTTCTTGCGTCATTGTGCTCCTGTGATAGTTTTTGATGAACTTGAGCTTTGAGAATGACGCAATGGAAGTGGCCTGAGTTAGTGGTATTCGAAGGAGGTTGCAAGGTTTGAGCACACGTAATTACCATATGAAGCCTGTTTCCGCAATATGTCTATTGTGGATTGTATTACTGGTTTGTTGATGAAAACTGCTTGCACATCAATGACATCATTGAACAAGCGATTTGCCATTTATTTCATCATACAAACAGAAAAAAGTAACACAGTTAGTCATAAGCGTGTCATCATCCAACAGGTGTCTTGGTTCAAGAAAAAACCCCAAAGGTATCCATTATTTTCCAGCCTTTGTAATCTATCCTTCATCCCCATATGAAATCTGTCCAGCACTTCTGTCGCAAAACTTGTTGAATTGCAGTTCTATTGACAGTCCTACATTTAAATTCAACGTCCTATCAAGTCTTTTCTTTCATCTGGTTGATTTGATTAGAGGGAATCCATAGTATTCAGTACCTTCTTTTGCTTTTTCGTTGGATTGGGTGATCAGCTTCATCCGTTTCTCATCATTTTGCAGAAAGCTTGAATGGGTTTCAATATATTTATTGTTTATGTTTTGTGCGAAAGCAAAACGATTCAATGAACACTCACATAGAAAGGATCTATATATTGCTATGCTATAGTATAGAAATACTCCGAAAACTTCTGATTAGTAGAAGACTCAGGGACAAACATGGCAGAAAGCAGTTTTCATAAAAAAAAAACATTCCTCACCCAGATCTTACATCATAAACAAACGATGGGAATACAAACAGAAGAAATCAACGCTTTTTGAACAACGCTTTTTGAACAACAGTTTCGATGAAGATATCTCTGGGTACTATGATACCGACGAAGGCAACGAACAGTAAACTGTTAGAACAAACGAGAGTTATAGACTAGCTTCTAACAATCAGTAGATATCAGTCTTAAGAACTTTAAAATGAAGGATGTGATACTAACTTCAAAAGGAAGGATATCTGAGGGTTAATTTGGAAAAAAATGTTGAACAATTCATGTACAGTTCCAAAAAAGGTGACAATTGTTTGATCTGTCTCAGCAGAATGAAAAGCTGCCAGGTTGAGAAAGTGATTATCACAGTTAAGGAATATTGCTTTTAAATTTATGCCTAACAGACATATGCGCAGGCCAGACAGACGGCCACTCATTTTTGCTGCGTTATCATAGGTTTAACCAATGCGTCACGCTGTTTTGTAGCCCCACCCTGGTCAACCCGAATAATGGACAATTCTAGCATTATTAGGAATAACTATTGGATCTGTTATACTGGAATTCGCTGTATATCATACAGTCTTAGTCCTGGCTAGGTTCCGCAAGGTTGTCATTGCCGGAAGTGGTAATGGATGTAAGCACTCTACTACCTACAAAATGCTTCCTAATGGCATGCGTCTCAAATAGCCTCTGACAACCAGTCCAACTCCCGGCCTTCACGTGTGGCTCAGATATTGAGTCCGGCGGAACTGTTCTTACTAACAGGAGAAGGGGCACAGGCGAGTAACTGGCGCCTTAACCAGTAAGCTTCGGGCAGGAGGGGCTCGTTAGCCATAGCTGGCTATCCACCTAGGAGAAGGAAAACTCTGATTTCAAACCTCTGCTGCCTTGCAGCTATACCCAACCAAGGGAAAGGCTTCGGGAGTCAACCCTGAGGAAAAATCAGGAGCTGGCGACCCTAAGGCAGTTTGCAGCACCCAGTGCTACACTCTGGCAGAACCTGCGACGCTGCTGACCCCAAACTGTATAGGCACTGCCGTTCCTTTGGATACATCAGCTGCGTGGAGAGGGGGAAACTGATGTGTGGGCGACATCGTTCCGACCACAGCTTATGCCCAGGCATTCATCTCATGGAAATGAGATGATCCATAGTCGCTTCGCGACTGACGGTGGCCATAGAGTCCTGGCTAGTAGCGGCCTTAGAGGGTGGCAAGTGGGGTAGCCATTCCAGGCCCCGCTCTTGAGGGGGGCCCCGCGATCGGAGATTTCATTGTCACAAACTTGATCACCACACATTTTTCTAATAAAATCCAATAGGATGTCGATGTTAATATACGAAATAAAATATTTGGATTGGTTGCTTATTGTGTTTTTGTCCCAATAGGCTATGGTTATGGGAGTAATTTTTAAACTTTTTTTTTAAGTTGAAATAATTTTCTTTATGCAGAACAATTACAATATAGTAGGCCTCTATTTAGGACAACAGTAAGGCAACAATGGCTAGTCAATGCTCTATGTTTTGTAACAAAAATAAGGAAGGCAAACAGCGTTAAGACGGACATGCTGTCTTGTTATTGTTACAGCGTTAGAGACGGATAAGCCGGTTAGCGTGATGTGGTACAGTATATACAATTTATCCTTACGGGGCCCCGCACATGACTGACACACGCACAGGGCCCCGCGCACTGCTAAGGACGCCACTGTTCGTGTCAACAAAGATAGTAATATTCTTAGTTTTTGCTGCAAGTACGTTTGGTCTCTTTTGAAAGTAAAATAAATCGGCAACAAATCTATTAAAGATTTGCATTTTAAAATGTAAAACTAACTATAACTTTTCTCTTTCGGAAAAATATTTTAAAACGTACTGGTACTTGACACTATTTGTCAATCAAATATATTAATTTATGTATTTACAAAAATATTTCGGACACCCGTTAGGCCCCCCCCCCCCTAATTGGGGGCCCGGGGGGATTTCGAAAAGCTCCCCTCCCCTTTCCCCCCCCCCCAACGCTACGCACTTGATTCATTTGGTGGCTAATCGATAAAATTTTAACATTTTTTAAGCTGCTGCCTACATGTTTAAATCAATAAAATAGGGAAAAAATGTATTAATAAAAACTAAACAATATAAAATACGTAGACTTATATATCTAGACTGGAAACCGAAAAATATCTGTTATCCGCGATTGATCGATTCACTTACCTATCCATATATAGATTTTTATGTACGTAAACTCTTTTTTCAGGCTTTAGGGGGAGGTCACCCCAATCATTCAATATAATTTACCGAGGAAAGAAAATAAATCATTTTCATAGGTCATAGGGGTCTAGTTAGAATTTTAATTTTAATATCATATAATATTTTATAAATGATATGCTGTCCACCGTCTCCATCTTTTTTATGGGCAAGTGCAGCGTTCTAATGAGAGAATTAAGGTGCAGAAAGCAAAATTTGGTTTACATTTTTTCGAAATTAAATGCAGTCGTTATGCAGATTTCTCCAACTCATTATGAAAAGATCAATAGGTGTATATTATTATTCCTAATGCCCAGTAATTCACTGCGTTAACAGTGTTTCCACATGAGGATTACAAATCCATGCGCTGTTCCTCAAGGAACCGTCTCATCAATGGCGGATTCTGCACAGTTAGCTTGGTACAACGAAGGTAGATGGTGGAGGCCCCCGGTGCCACCGAGTGGTATTGGAAACAGCAATGCTCTATAAGCATTGACTCGGGTCGCTCCCAGACAGGCCTGTTGGTCCGCAGGTTTGTTTTTTTTTACTGTTTGATTTTCGGGCAGTGAGGTCAGACAGGTTTTTTTTCAAACTTAGTGCTCGAAGAGCCTTCGGCTCAGCACTTATGACTATCCAGCGGTATTGGGTATTATAGTTACCCTTTGTCTGTACTTCAAGATAGCTGCTTGGTCGTGTGGTATGCGTGTTTGGCTGTCGTTATTTTGTCTCGATAGTCCCGTGTTAATACCCTGCCTGCTGCCTTCCCCCGACGACCTGCGGAAGGTTTGGATTAGAAAGTAGATTTATCTTAAACTTAAGAAACTTTAAAAACGAGTCATTTAATTAAAACAAATTTAACAATGTACTAAATTACTTGGTTTATCGTGGCATTTTCAGTCTGAAAAAGTTCTTTTCGTCAAACCTACTAATGTTTTTTTTTTTTAAATACTGCCCTTTTAATTTAAATTAATGCCATACCACCAAAGGCAAAGAACTATATGTGTCACATTGCTGAAATTATTTTTAATTGTTATTATTATTAAGTCCTTTTTAGAGTTTCTTCTCTGTGCTTTAATTGTAAGATATATTTAAATATACTTACCGCAGCGAACCGAACACTTTTTGTTGTTTTCATTTCAACCATTAAAATTAATTTTGATGTCTGTATGTTATTTGTTTTTTTCAAAAAGGAATGCAATATCAACTTGTCATGATCAGCAAGAAGTCCAGATATGCAGCTAGTAAAACTGTCGTTTCCATCGAATTCCCGTGTGTTAATTGTAATATTCCCTACAAAAACAGTTTTATTCTACGATCAACAGCAAATAAGAAGAAAAAATCTTATATACATTACTTAATAGGAGATGTACTGTGTACTGTAAAAAATAATATATAGGCTATATATATATTCATACAGGGCCGGTCCTAGGCCACTGCAACCTATGCGGTCGCAGTGGGGCTACGCGCTTTCATAGGCCTCGCACTAACTCTAGGTGAAATTATTAAATTGCAAAATATATACGAAAAATTCCATGAAATCTGAATTTATTCAAATTTTCTTGAAAACTCATAAAAAATGAGTGGCCGTCTGTCTGGCCTGCACATACGTCTGTTAGGCATAAATCCAAAAGCAACATTTCTGAACTGTGATAATCACCTCTAAGCCTGTCAGCTTTTCATTCCGCTGAGTAAGATCCAACAATTGTCACCTTTTTTGTAACTGTACATGAATTGTTCAACTTTTTTTTCCAAATTAACCCCAGAGATCATTCCTTTTGAAGTTATTATCACGTCCTTCTTTTTAATGTTCTTAAGACTAATATCTACTAGAACTTATACAATTCGACCACTTCTGGTAGTCTTGACTGGCACAACAAGTTACGTTGATCTATAACTGTCTGTTTCGTTTGTTCTAACAGTTTACTGCTCGTTGTCTTCATTGGTATCATAGTACCCAGAGATATCTTCATCAAAACTCTTGTTCGAAAAGCTTTGATTTCTTCTGGATGTTTTTCCATCGTTTGTTTATGATGTAAGATCTAGGTGATGAATGTTTTTTTTTTATGACAACTACTTTCTGCTATGTTTGTCCTAGACGAACTCTCACTTTCTCTCCGACAAAATAACCTTTAGGTAGTCTTGCCTTTGCATCGTATTTCACTTTGCTTTTCATCTGTCGTTCGTGGAGTAATGTCTCTGCATTTTAAGTTACCGATGGTTTCAATAGTTTGAGATCAGTTGGAATGATGTCCCTGAGTTTTCTACTCATCAGCAGTTGTGATGCTTATCGGAGTATTTCTATACTTGAGCATAGCAAGATGTGGATCTTTCACACTTCTATACGTCTTGAATCTTTGTGCTTTCGCACAAAACATAAACAATACATAAATTGAAACTCATTCATTCTGCAAAATGGTGAGAAACGGACGAAACTGATCACCCAATCCAACGAAAAAGCAAAAGAAGGTAGTGAATACTATGGATTACCTGTAATCACAACAACCAGAAGAAAGAAAAGACTTGATGGGAAGTTGAGTTCTAATGTAGGACTCAGTAGGACTGTCAATAGAACTGCAATTCAAACTTATTGCGACAAAAGTGCCTGACAGATTTCATATGGGGATGAAGGACAGATTACAAAGGCTGGAAAGAAGATGGATACCTTTGGGTTTCTTCTTGGACCAAGACACCTGTTGGATGATGACAAACTGTGTTATTTTTTACTATATTTATCATGAAATAAACGGCAAATCGCTTGTTCAATGTTGTCACTGATGCATGAGCACTTTTCATCAACAAACTACTAATACAATCACCAATAGTCTCAAACCTTGCAACATCCTCTGAATACCGCTAACTCAGGCCACTTCCATTGCGTCATTTGAAAAAAAAAACTGTCGCAGGAGCACAATGACGCAAGAAAGGCTTATCATGGCTTTAATGTCAGTGAAGTCACAAATACTAGAAAGTATTGATGTAGATGATGTTATAGATGTCTTTGCTGCACAGAATGCACCACGTGAAGCGATATGAATCGAGATTTGTCACTTGTGCATTATTTAGCTAATAAACAACGGTGTTATTCATTAAAAGAGTCTTAATGATTACTTTTTTTGGTTAAATTTACTGATATACTGAACCAATTTAATCTTTGGGCTTATATATTTTTTGCGTACATTATGTCATGTCATATATCGAAATTACAATTGCAAGGGGCCCCCAAAGAGGTCGGTCCCCCCCGGGCCCCCGAACCCCTAGCTACGCCGCTGTTTACTTTTTACAAAGTGTAGGATCAATTAATAATCAACATAATTTTAAATGTAGATTAAACATAGTTTATCCAATTTTACGACAACATCTTTTAAGCAAGCTCTCTGATTTTACTATATATACTTAAATAGTCCTTCAATCAATATTCTTCAAAAAATGAACATTGCTGACTTAAGAAGCATTTATTAAGTATGGTGCTGTTCACAGCAACCACAACCACACTACCTTCTCTGACCATTGTTATGTTCTGTTTCTTGGCCAACAGTTAACACGCACAACGACCAACAGCCTTCACTTTCCCCTATTAAGGTCAGATACCTATTAAAAGTTAGATGGACTTCATTGAGATTCAAACCCAGGTTCAGAAATCAAGCTCGCTCTTATATAGTGTCTCTGCTGGCCTTCTCGAACTTTTTTGACCACTTCAGTTGATCACTTTCACCGTGATATTTGTGCGTTATCATCCTTGCCGAACTGGCATGTATTGTTACTGGTCACAGTTGGCCTCCCGTACTGTGCTGAACTGGGTCGATTAGGGTAGGCTAAAACTTAAAACACACTTACAGTGCTGCGCCCGTTTGTGTCACCAGGTTTATAACAATATGAAACACTACTAATTAATCGTTTGTTTAAATTATATTCAACTTATATAATTAAATTCGTTCTCTTATAAATCTTTAAAGTGTAAATAAATGTTATGACCGAAAATATTTAATTTAGTAATTAAAAAAAAAACTCCTAGTAACTCCTTTAACAAATAGTATCCAGTGATTTATCTTCTATGCAATCAAGAAACATGCTCTTTGCATAAACAATGAGACCTTACTAGTCACTATGTTGATTTAAAATTTTTCAACTTACCAACAAAACACATAGTATTTATGTGTTTTACATCACAAAAGTTGCATTCAAAATCCAATGTTCTAACTATTTCTGTTGGTTGGAGTTCATACAAAGCACATCTTTCTGATTTTGAAACAACCTCACCGTTGATTTTTATTGTAGCTGTAGTACTGACGATGTTATGCTCTTCACAACAAAAATGTAAGCTTCCATTTCTTATCAAATCAAGATCGCATGTATGGTTCATTGTTGGGAGCTTAACATTGTTTAGTATCATTCCCGTTTTTTTAATATCTGATAAAAAAAGGAAGGTTTAAATATTTTTCTGGCTCGCTATATTACATAACAAACATGTTATTAGTTTTAAAAAGAGAATATAACAAAATTTCCTCCAGAGAACAGTACCAGGAAAAAGAAGAATAGGCAGACAGAGAAAGCGGTGGGAAGACAACATCAAAGAATGGACAGGCTTACCACTGAAAGAGGTTCTAATCAGGGCAAAGGATAGAGAGGAATGGAGAAAGATAGTCTACAAGTCTTGCTTTGTGCCCCAACGGTCCACCAGACTAAGGGTCATGTGACAGGTAACAACACAATTACTTGTAAACATTCTTTAGTAATATAAAATATTTTCTTTAACAATATGCAAGAAACAGGAAAAACACTTTACAACTAAGCTTCAATATTCTTATAACTCTGTGGTTAATCGTATGCGTACAGACTGACATATATTGTGGAATGATAAGTGGTAAAGCTTAGGCACAGTGGCGTAGCGTAGGGGGGAGGGAGGGGGAGCTTTTTGAAATCCCCCCGGGCCCCCACTTAGGGGGGGCCCCAAACTGGTGTCCGAAATTTGTTTGTAAATATATAAATTAATATATTTGATTGACAAATAGTGTCAGGTACCAGTACGTTTTAAAAAAAAATTTCCGAAAGAGAATCGTTAAAGTTAGTTTTACATTTTAAAATGCAAATCTTTAATAGATTTGTTGCCGATTTATTTTACTTTCAAAAGAGATCAAACGTACTTGCAGCAAAAAAATAAGAATATATTACTCTCTTTGTTGCCATGAACAGGGGCGTCCTTAGCAGTGCGCGGGGCCCTGTGCGTGTGTCATGTGCGGGGCCCCGTAAGGATAAATTATATATACCGTACCACATCACGCTAACCGGCGTATCCGTCTCTAACGCTGTAACAATAACAAGACAGTATGTCTACCTTAACGCTGTGGGCCTTCCTTATTTTTGTTACAAAACATAGACCATTTCGTAGCCATTGTTGCCTTACTATTGGCCGCGCTAAGTCATAAATATACTGTATTGTAATTGTTCTGCATTTTTAAAAAAAGTTTAAAAATTACTGCCATGACCATAGCCTATTGGGACAAAAATACAAAAAAGCAACCAATCCAAATATTTCATTTCGTATATTAACATCGACATCCAATTGGATTTTATTAAAATGTGTGGTGATCAAGTTTGTGACAATAAAATCTCCGATCGCGGGGACACCCTCAAGCGCTGGGACTGGGGCGGCTGACCCACTTGCCACCCTCTAAGGCCGCTACTAGCCACGACTAAGACTGTATGATATACAGCGAATTTCAGTATAACAGATCCAATAGTTATTCCTAATAATGCTAGAATTGTCCATTTTCGGGTTGACCAGGGTGGGGCTACAAATCATTGGTTAAACCTATGATAAAGCAGCCACAATGAGTGGCCGTCTGTCTGGCCTGCGGATACGTCTGTTAGGCATAAATCCAAAAGCAATATTCCTTAACTGTGATAATCACTTTCTCAACCTGGCAGCTTTTCATTCTGTTGAGACAGATCAAACAATTGTCACCTTATTTGGAAATGTACATGAATTGTTCAACTTTTTTTTCCAAAATTAATCCCAAGATATCCATCCTTTTGAAGTTATTATCACATCCTTCATTTTAAAGTTCTTAAGACTGATATCTACTAGAAACTTTAATAATTCGACCACTTCTGGTTGTCTTGATTGGCACAAAAGGTTCTCTAGACGCTGGTCTATAACTCTCTGTTTCGTTTGTTCTATTAGTTTACTGTTCGTTGCCTTCGTCTGTATCATAGTACCCAGAGATATCTTCATCAAAATGTTGTTCAAAAAGCTTGATTTCTTCTGTTTGTTTCCCCCTCGTTTGTTTATGATGTAAGATCTGGGTGAGTAATGTTTTTTTTTATGACAACTGCTTTCTGCCATGTTTGTCCTAGACGAACTCTCGCTTTCTCTCCGACAGAGTAATCTTTAGGTAGTCTTGCTTTTGCATCGTATTTCACTTTGCTTTTCATCTGTCGTTCGTTGAGTAATGTGAGTAATGTCTCTGCATTTTCGGTTACTGATGGTTTCAATAGTTTGGGATCAGTTGAAATGATGTCCCTGAGTCTTCTACTCATCAGCAGTTGTGATTCTAATCGGAGTATTTCTATAATCGAGCATAGCAAGATATAGATCCTTCACACTTTTGAAAAACTGAATCCTTTGCTTTCGCACAAAACATAAACAATAAATATAATGAAACCCATTCAAGCTTTCTGCAAAATGATGAGAAACGGATGAAGCTGATCAGCTAAGCACACGAAGAAGCAAAAGAAGGTAATGAACACTATGGATTCCCTGTAATCAAACCAACCAGACGAAATAAAATACTTTATATGTAGGACTGTCAATAGAACTGCAATTCAAAAGTTTTGCGACAGAAGTGCTTGACAGATTTCATATGGGGATTAAGGAAAGATTACAAAGGCTGGAAAACAATGGATACCTTTGGGTTTCTTCTTGAACCAAGACAGCTGTTGGATGATGAAATAAATGGCAAATCGCTTGTTCAATGATGTAATTGATGTGCGAGCAGTTTTCATCAACAAACCAGTAATACAATCCACAATAGACATATTGCTGAAACAGGCTTCATATGGTAATTACGTGTGCTCAAACCTTGCAACCTCCTTCGAATACCACTAACTCAGGCCACTTCCATTGCGTCATTCTCAAAGCTCAAATTCATCAAAAACTATCACAGGAGCACAATGACGCAAGAAAGACTTAT
>JADKLZ010055510.1:5906-23977 GCA_021533235.1 Biomphalaria straminea | reverse complement strand
ATATATATATATATATATATATATATATATATATATATATATTGTAATAACTTAAGAATTAGCCTCAACGAAAGGATTACAAAATAATAAATTGGATGTTTAATAATAAATAATAAAACTAGATCTAGAAACACAAAATTCACAAGCGTCCTTGCTTTCATCTCTAAACATCGGCCATGTTACTTCCGCTATCCTTCTGTGTCTCTCTCCTGTGTCTCATGGTGCACAGTTTCGCACCTAATGAAGGTGCGCAACATAGAGTCATAACACTGCCCCCTCCTTAAAACTGTTCGTCTCGAACAAGGTTTGCTCCGGCATGATAACGATAAAGCCGATCAACATGAACAACCTTGAAGCTGGACCGTGGACTCTTCTGAATTCTGTAGACCACATCGTTGATCCTTTTAACCACACGATAAGGACCTTCCCAGTCTCTCTGGAGTTTGGGGGATCGGCCTTTTCTTCTCCGAGGATTGTACAGCCATACTAGGTCATTTTCCTGAAACCCCGAGTCATTTGCACGTTTGTCATACCTAGTCTTCATGATATCACTGCTATTCTTCATCACCCCACGAGCCAGGAAATGTGATTCCTCTAGACGCCGTCTGAGATCAGCGACGTACTCAGTAGCAGTGACCGGTGTATCCCTCGGAACTCCAAATAGCAAATCACTTGGTAAACGAAGTTCCCGGCCGAACAACATCTTTGCAGGGCTATATGTTGTAGTGCAATGAATACAACTCCTGTATGACAACAGAAACACTGGAATGTATGTGTCCCAGTTATCTTGTCGATCATCGGTGACCTTCGCCAAGTATTGTTCTAAAGTCCGGTTGAACCGCTCCACCATTCCATCCGACTGAGGGCGTAGTGGGGTTGTGCGAGTTTTATCTATGCCAAGTACCCGGCACATTTCTTGGAACACCCTAGACTCAAAGTTCCTGCCCTGGTCGGAGTGTAGCTCCATTGGGACACCAAAGCGACTGATCCAGTTCTCAACAAGCGTTTCTGCTACCGTTGTTGCTTCTTGATTCGGCATCGCATACGCCTCCGGCCATTTACTGAAGTAATCCATAGCTACCAATATGTACTTATTTCCTCGTCTAGTTTCCGGAAATGGCCCAGCCACATCGATGGCAATTCTTTCAAATGGAACTCCAACCATGTATTGTTGCATATGTCCCCTTGTTTTGCGTTGAGGGCCCTTTGCGGCCGTACAGACGTTGCAGCCCCGGCACCATTCCTCTACATCCTCTCTGTATCTGAACCAGTAGAATCTTTGGCGAACCTTATCGAGGGTCTTATTAACACCCAGATGAGATCCACTGGTACCATTGTGGATTTCCTGCAGCACCTCAGACACTCTGATTTTAGGTAATAAAAGTTGAAGACATCTTGATGTGCCGTCAACGGATTCCCAGACCCTTTTTACGACACCATTTATGATGGTTATTGAGTCCCATTGTGCCCAGTACGCCTTCGTAGCTGCCCCCTTCTCAGAGATATGCTGCCATTCGGGCCGTTGTCCATTCTCCTTCCATAGCAGAATGGGGGCCAGATCAGCATCTTCCAACTGCTCCTCTCGAATCTTTTCATCAGACCAGGACCCGGTAACATCAACTCCCAAACGACAACAGTCAATTTCCTTTTCCTCTGCTTTTGTACAATAGTTGCACTCTGTTTTGCATGGTCTCCGAGATAATGCATCGGCATTCTGGTGAATCAGTCCCTTCCTGTGTTCAGTCTCAAATTCATAACTCTGTAACCTTTCAAGCCATCTCGCCACCTGTCCCTCGGGATTCTTGAAAGATAGTAACCATTTCAAGGCTGCGTGGTCAGTTCTTAGTTTAAACCTTTGTCCATAGAGATATGTATGAAAATGTTTAATTGAATCGACCACAGCTAATAATTCTCGTCTCGTAACACAATAATTCATTTCCGACTTCGACAACCTTCTACTGAAATAAGCTATGACCTTTTCGTTTCCATCAATGTTCTGCGATAGAACAGCACCGATCCCCGTACTGCTTGCGTCTGTATCCAGAATGAATGGTGTACCTGACAGTGGGTATGCCAACATTGGCGACGAAAGAAGAGCCTCTTTTAACTTTTCAAATGCCTCCTGGCATTCTATTGTCCATGTGAACCGTTTTTTCTGTTCTGTTAGTTGGTGAAGAACTCCAGCAATCCTCGAGAAGCCTGGAACAAAGCGTCGGTAATAAGTGCAAAGACCCAGAAAACTTTTTAGTTCCTGTACACTTTCAGGGACAGGCCATTGCCTAATCGCTTCACTTTTGTCTGGATCCGTGCTTATACCTTCGCTTGATACGACATGACCCAAATATTTTACTTCCCTCTTGAATAGGTCACACTTCTTGGGGTTGATCTTCATGCCCGCACTTCGAATCCTCTGAAACACTTCTCTCAAATTATTCAAATGTTCATCAAATGTTCTTCCAAGTACAATAATGTCATCAAGATATACCAGACAAGTATTCCAGTTAAGACCTCTTAAGACTTGCTCCATCAATCTCTCAAAGGTGGCTGGTGCATTGCATAGTCCAAATGGCATCACCTTAAATTGCCACAAGCCGCTTCCAGCTGAAAAGGCCGTCTTTTCTTTATCCTTTGGGTGCATCTCTACTTGCCAATATCCGCTTTTGAGGTCTAGAGTCGAAAAGATTCTTGATCCGGCAAGTGTGTCCAATGTGTCATCAATGCGGGGAAGAGGATAACTATCTTTCTGCGTGACATTAATCAATGCCCGGTAATCCACACAAAATCTCAAAGTCCCATCTTTCTTTTTAACCAACACAACCGGTGAACACCACGGGCTGTTGGATGGCTCGATGACCCCTTGTTGTTTCATATGTTCCAGCATATCGAGGGCTTCTTGCTGTTTTGCCAGCGGTAGACGACGAGGTGGTTGTCGAATTGGCCTGGCATTTCCTGTATCAATACTGTGTTGCACAAGGTTTGTCCTCCCGCAGTCATTGTCGTCATTGGGCATAATATCCATAAATTCCAAAATTAATTTCTCAGCCTTGTTATATTCTTCAATCGAAAGACTTTCTTTCAACTTGATAAGAAGTTTGTGTATCTGTGAATTTTCCTTCGGTGCCGTGTTAATTGATACCTCTGCGCCCAGACATTGTGTGATCAGATCGACGGAGTAACAGTCCGCTATGACACTACCCACTCGTAACTTTTTATCCTGTGAGTAAAGATTCATGACTCTCACTGGGACCTTTCTGTCATCAACACTGACCACCAACGTCTTTCCAACAGCCAGCCTATTCTCTGTTTCTTTCGCTGTTTCTACGAGTTTCGTGCTGATCGTTTCGCTATTTCCTTCAATCTTTCCCCATATTATACATTCCGATTGTGCTGGTATGGTCGTATCTTCTACCAACAAAATTCTTCTCACTAGATCTTCTCCGGTATCCTCCTCAAGTAGTGGAATCTCCATGTTAGCATATTGTATAGTGCCATTTGCCATGTTTAACGACAACCCGAATGCTTGCATAAAATCCAAACCAAGGATACACTCATCGGTCACATTGGCGACCAGGAAATCATGATGGAATGGTTGGGTTTGAATTTCAAAGTTTAGTCTAACCTGTCCTAACACTGGTATTAGTTCACCACTGGCTGTTTTCAATGTATAACCGTTCGTTTGTATCATTTCTTGATCCCCAATATAATCGGGTCGAATTATTGACCGAGATGCTCCAGTATCCAAAAGAAAAGCACAACACCCGTGGCCGATCTTTCCTTGTACCTTTAAACTTCTATTTCTTCCCAACACTGTGACAGAAATAACCATGTTTGGAGCCTCTGTATACCGTGCTGCCTGTCTCCGCTCCTTGAAACCGGCAGATATTAGTTTTCCCGGTTGCCGTTCTGCCTTTCTTCTGATTGGCGTCCACGACCCCGAAACACTCTGGTACAATCCCTTTGCATATGGCCAGGTGTGTTGCAATTCCAGCAGCGAAATGGTGTTCTATTTTGTCTGATAAAGGGTCGCCGTTCGTCTCTATAGGGTTGCCGTTCGTCTCTAGTCTCTTCCACCACCCTTCTGACCAGCCGTGCAAGATCCTCCTCCTGAGCATCTATCGTCCGGCTGTAATGAGTGACCCTCGCTGAATTCTCCTCTCGAGCATCTATCGTCCGGCTGTAATGAGTGGCCCTCGCTGAATCTTTAGCCGCTTCGTATGACAGAGCATAGATAAGGGCTTCACTTACTTTCCTTTTTCCGCTGATTCGGATGGCTTTTTTAAGTTCCGCATCTCGCACTCCATCTATGAAAGCATCTGTAACAATGACATCCAAAAATTCCGGTGTTGCCAATGGATAAGCCAAACGGGCAAGACGCTCAATGTCTGCCGCTAATTCCTGTAGTGTCTCTCCATTCTTTTGCTGTCGACTTTTCAATTGTATTCTAAACACTTCCTGTAAGTGTTCATCGCCGTATCGAAGTTCCATTGTTTTGACCATGGCATCGAAGTCCGTCTGGTCCTTCATTGTCTGTAACAATTCGGCTGCCTTGCCTCTGAGTGCCAACACCAGACCAGTTGCTTTCTCTTCCTTAGTGTTCCATCTGTTGACTTTGGCCGCCGCTTCAAACTGCAATCTGTACACCGACCAAGAAATAGAACCATCAAACACCGGCGGCTTAGTCTTCCCAGTCATTTCATTCACAGTGGCCCCCGCATCTTGTTTCTTTTCAAGCTCCTCCTTCATTTCACTACGTAGTAGCTGCATTTTAGAATCGAAATCCTCTACCATTTTGGACTTAAGCTCAGTTACCTCGTTTCTTAATTGTTGTTTGGAGTCGTCTATATCCTTCTTCAATTCGGACACGAATGATTTTATAGAGCTCAGTTCATTACCTATTTCCTTTTTAATTTCATTCTTTAATGATTTCATGTCTTCCTTCATTGAGGCAGTGTTTATTTTACCTTGTTCTTGTATCATTTTCCAAAGCTCCATCATAGTCGGTTCTATTTCAAACACATAGGTCTCAGGGTCATGTTCTTCTTCTATGATGCTTTGCCTAAGACGCTCCATAAGTGCCTCCTTGTTGCCTCCCACCTTCTGATCTCTATTTTTGAGCTCATGTTTAAGCTCCTGTAATGACAGTTGACTAAGTGTTTTCTTAGACGCCATCCAGTTCAAAACGTTGATCAAACGAAATCACCGGATTTACCCGAAAATGGAATTGTTCACTAAATCAATGTCCTGTACATAGGCCTTCTTCTCCCCTTTCGTTGAGGATCCCACTATCTGACACCAATTGTAATAACTTAAGAATTAGCCTCAACGAAAGGATTACAAAATAATAAATTGGATGTTTAATAATAAATAATAAAACTAGATCTAGAAACACACTATGTAGATCTACAACACAAAATTCACAAGCGTCCTTGCTTTCATCTCTAAACATCGGCCATGTTACTTCCGCTATCCTTCCGTGTCTCTCTCCTGTGTCTCATGGTGCACAGTTTCGCACCTAATGAAGGTGCGCAACATAGAGTCATAACAATATATATATATATATATATTCATGTTTTTTTTAGATTCCATATAAACAATTTATCATTACAGGAAAAAAAAAGTTATTAATCCTAAAAAAAGAGTAATTGATACACACACAACAATTGATCAATTACACTTAATGTAAGTTTTTTGTTTTGTTTTTAAAGTTTGTTTTTAAACTCTTTCTCTCCGTTATTATTTTCCACGTTTCAAATGAATTCTTCATTTAGCTTATTACTGTTTCACTAACCTGTTATGATTAGGCTTCAAGAGCTTTGCTGTTTGTTATCAGAAAATGTATTTGGTAAAGAATTAAAGAGAAATGCATGCTCTCTTTATATAAGACAAAGTCAAGTTTTACAATTAAACATTAATTTAATTTAATGAGGTCAAACAAACGATGGTGTCGTTGATTAGGAGAGAAAGAGTTACTGTTTCTCTTGTTCTCGTGTCTAAGCTCGGGAGGTCACGTGGAAACTCTCGGCTAGCCACATGTGACCTTCAGATCTAAGACCTTTGCAACACGGAAATCAACAGCACATCTCAGAACTTCTCAGACCTGACGATATTTGCTGCAGCAGACGGGCTAAACCTCTGCATTGTTTGGGATCATAAAGTTACCAAAACAAAGCAGGTTAGCCTGACCTTAATGTCAGGTATAGATCAGAGAGAAGTGGAGCCCAGTGCTAGTCATACCAAACAGCGTGCGTCGTACATTTGGGAGAATAAAATTCATAAGGAGAATAATGCACTAGATGTCGCTCACAGTTTGGTGTATCGTCGCCATGGTGATTTGGTAATCTTTTGTGATGGAGGATAATCTGATCTCATACAGGCATGCCGAGCTCTAAAATTTAAGAACATTGCAGTATTTGTACGTGTCAATGTAGTTGTGACCTAACTATCTGACCACACCTAATTCATTATCTGAGTTATCTGCCAGAGATCGATTCAAGTTCTCTTTACCCGAGTCCAGATCTCCACTGAATAGCAAGAATTGCTTTCTTATTTTTTTTATTTTTTTTTAAATATAAATAATAAATATGCTAATGTTAAAAAATGGCGCACTTTCGAATGACCTTGACTGGCCTACGAACAGATCTGAAACATGAAGCAGACACTCAGATCTTTGAGAGGGCTATAAATAGCTTTTGCACTTCCTTTTAAAGATAAGATAAAGATAATATCAAGCAACATTTGAATTGTATAGACTAAACTAGTTGGAGATATTTATGCATACAAATAAAACTGAACAAGCTTTTGGTGTCTCTGAAGGCGCCCAGTGTAAAGAATACGAAAGTGAAGTATTTTGATCAAGACGTCCTACACATATGAATGTATTATTGAAGTCATGCATGTTGAATAGAGACTCTGCTGAGTCGTTGGTTTCCCAGGCTAATTCAGGAACACCATTCTATGCTAGTCTAACGTTACTAGGTAAAAAGGAACACTTGTACAGATTTATCTTAGTATATAGAATAAGAAATGTGGCTTTATCTTTCAATTTTATTGGGTTGTGTTTTTTTGTAATGGCAAACTATAGTTCAGTGTTTTATGTATTGTTGCTACTATACTTTTTAGTTTTCTGTCTTAAGTGATTATATTCATGATATTACTCTAGTCAAATGTGTATGTTCATTTTATAGAGATTTCATCACTCTATTTTGAGTCATCTACATATATTCTTGAGGGGTCCCAGAGTGTGCTCTAGAGTTTTCTAATATTGGCCTAACCAAGGTTAAATAGCTTTTTAGTTATAGGTTCTTGCTTGGCTTGTAAAATTTCTTTTAAAAATCCCTAATGCTTTGTTGGTTTTGTTTATAAGTTCGTCATTACTTTAATTTAAATATTGTAAAATCAAATCTCTTTGGCTTGCATGAAAACATATATTGTACTTCATGATTGGCAGCAGTGATCAATATGGAGCCATTGTTTTGTTTTTTTAAATTGTTTTATAGGCCTATGTGCATTTACATGTAGGAATAGTTTAGAAACAAGCAACAATAAAAAAAAACAATATACTTCAAGAGAAAGAATATACAAAGTGTAGTATCAATTAGTTTGGATCAGTCATATAATTAAATTTGTAATAGATCTGGAGTAGACTAACAATAATAATTATGTGCCATTAGAAATATTTATACCAATTGTTTTTGTTTAGCGCAATTTCATACCTTTAGCTTTCTCAATACGCTATGATCCTTTCACTCGCCTGGACCAATTGGATAGGGGAAAAAAAAGGGGGGGGGGGGAGAAAGAATGGGTATCTGGGTGATCGCTATTCAAATGTATTTTTTTTAAGTGAGGGACTTGAATTGCGACCTCGAGAGTTAATACCTCCTGAAGCTCCTGAAGCCATTACGGTCTGTGCCAGGGAACGATTTATGAAAATAGATTTTAAAGTTATTTACCATATTTTCTTTTTATAAACAAAAAAGGGAAAATTCAATTTATACCACCTTATCAGTCAAGTAAAATTTCTTTCCCTTGTTCGAGATACCAAAAAAAATAATTAATTGCCTATAGTTAATTTACTAATTAGTTATTTTTTAATATTTGTTTATTATTGTGTTAGCATGTAAATTAATTGTGCAAAATTTCATCTTGATCCTAGATCCACCCAGAAAAATGTCAGTTATTAAGAGTAACACAAAAAATAAAACAAAATTAATTCCACTTATCTTATTCATGATAAAGCAGTACCACAGACTAAAAACGCAAAATACCTAGGTGTTATAATAAATGAAAAACTGTCATGGAATCCCCATATTGATGAAACAATAAAAAAAATCAAACTAAGCATTATGGTTTATTAAAAGAAATTTCTAAAAATCAAATAAGAACATAAAACTAAAATGTTATTTAACCCTGGTTAGGCCTATAATAGAATATGCATCCTCTGTTTGGGACCTCTCAAATCAAGAAAACATTAAGAAACTAGAACAGACACAAAATAGAGCAGTGAGATTCATAATAAATGAATATTCACATTTCACTAGAGTAACACCTTTAGTAAAAGCACTAAATTTAGAAAGCCTTCAGGACAGAAGACTCAAAAGTAAAGTAGCAATTGTACATAAAACACTGAACCATAATCTTCAAATTCAAAACAAAATTTAATAAAATACTCAGAAAGACACAAAGAAAAAGACACATTCCTCGTACCATATGCTAGGACAAATTTGTACAAAAGCTCCTTCTACCCTAGCGCTATTAGAGCATGGAATGGATTGCCTGAGCTAGCCAGGAAAACCAGTGACTTGGCAGAATTTAAGTCATTGGTTAATATCCATGACTGAATGCTTGACGCGTAGGACGTAATCATCTTCTTTTTTGAAGTAACGATAAGATTGGATATGAGAGAAATAACGTGTACAAACTTTTTATATGACAGACAAACAGACAGACAGATTGATATAAGTTTTGTAAAAAAAAAAAAGGGGGGGGGGATCGCTTTAAAAAAAAATTGATGTTATTTTAAGCACAATTGATATAATAGCCAAAAAGGATGTTCAACATATCTTTATAATCTATAAGTTTTAGATTTATAGACATGACAGACACCAAACATCAGAGAGAAAAAAAAAGCTGCTAAATTTTCTTTTTTTTTTAAATCTAGACAGTGACGGTAATACTTTTTAAACCTTGACTGAAAACACATAAAAACTTTCCTCTTGTCACAGTGGCGTCACTAGGGTCGGTGTCACCCAGTGCGGCTAGCTCAGTGTCATAATACTGTGAGCTAATTAATTGATTGTATGGAGAATGATTGTTGATTCAATTTTTAATTTTATAGTTATTACATTGATTAAAAATTATTGAAATTAGAGAGATTGAATTGAACACTTTTTTTTTCTATTAGTAATAAAGAGCTTCCTGCTGAAACGGTTGTACATGTATTAGTGTTTCTTAACTGCTTCCGAAGAGGCAGATCATGTTCTGAACTGATTTGCGTCCTGCGAAACATCATCGAGCAAATAGAATACAAACAAAAGCTGTTGATCACTTTTTTAAGCGTTTGATAGTGTCCATTGTGATTCTCTCTGGCATATCGCAAGCGTATATAGCATTTCGCTACTATTGGTCGAGATTCTTCGAACTCTCTGCAGCAAATGAAGCTGCTGTGTCTGACGATGGAATAACGGAGCTCTTTAGCATAGAAACGTGTAATGTATTTCCAAATTCTCTTTCTGCTAGCCATCGACGATATCATTTTAAAAAAAAACATACATCAGACTTGATGTATTTGTATATAGTATTGTAAACAGCATTTGATAGAATCTTGGTTGTAAGATATAACAAATTCTAGGTTTATATATGATAAGCCGTCCTGCGGCGTAGCATACGTCGCTATTTAATGACGGGTGAACACTTCCTGAAAAGTTGTCCGAATGGGGTGGGCTTGATGCAAAACGACTGTGTGCGCATGCCTGGAGAGCAAGGAAGGCTCGGGTGCGGGCGAGAAGGGGTGAGAAGAGAATTAAAAAGTCGACTTGCGTGCTTAGTGTCCAGCATGGTTGGGCTACGTAGAAATTATATATACAGATTATTTCATTGGTCTATTAAATAGTAGAGTGACGTCCCTGACGAGATTGTTGTTATTGTCAGAGGCCTGAGTTTTGAGTTTTGAGTCTTATCGTCTAAGTACTAAAGAAGTCAGTTTCATAATTGTGTATAATTAATAGTTTGATATTTGATACCGTTATCTACAGCTAAAGTTATTCTGATTGCTTTTATTTCATTTATATTTCTGTTAATAATGATCCCTTGCATCTTCTGAATTGTTGAAAGAAATACTTTTATTTATGTGTCCATGTCAAAGCGATGTCAGGATTCACAACAAGACTGTTTCAGGTATTCATTGCATGAGCCAAACAGAAGGAGGAACATGGGTTTTGCAGACGATATAGCATTACTTTGGAATAGTGACTAAGGAGAGCCTCGACAGACGCGCGCTTAAAGGTATGCTAATTGGCTGAAGGTAACCTAGTATCCTCGTCAGCATTGGTCCTACAGATTACATATTTAAACAGCGTTATCACAAGTGAATGAAGTATCTCGATGCTGTATGTCCGATAGGGAAAACAAAAGCCGTCATTCAAAAAGTAACGGCCTACGTGAACAAACAAATCAGCCTCGATACCAAGATAACACTCCTAAATGTCCCAACGGCCACCTACGCTTCAAAACGTGAAAAGTTGAAAATAAGCTTAACGTTACGAAGAAATGGGGATTATCCTTGGAATAACAAACAAAGATCATGTTATTATTAGAGATATCCTTTCCAGCACTGGCATTCCCACTAGATCTACATGGGAAGTTGTGACCGAAGGTCGTATGAGATTTTCGGAACATATAAGACCAAAAAAAAATTTACCAAAGTCAGTTTCAACAATGAATGACGAAAATTGGAGCCGTCTACGTCTAACAGGACGTCAAAACCTTTTTAGAAAACCTAAAATCTGTGGGCACCAGCTTGGTAGAGGCTGTGGAAGACTCCTTAGATCATTCGTTGTGGATAGAGATTGTGCCACATGCTTAGAAGATGAAACCAAGTCACTTAGGCTTAATAGAATGTCTTAAACATCTCTCTATATAATTCTCTTCGTGGTTCAAACATTCCTGACATCAAAAAATGATCAAGTAGTATTCACCCGTCACTAAATAGTAGGGCCGGACTTAACCATTGTGACAAAGAAGTCATGGAAAGATAACTCTTTTATTTCTGCAAGTCGGATTAGAGTTACCCCCACGTGACTTTAACGGCGAAAAAAAAAGGGGGAGGGAAGAACAAGTAATCTACTCTGTATTCACCCGTCACTAAATAGTAGGGCCGAACTTAACAATTGTGGGTCCCTATACGATGGATTTCGCCGGTCCAAGTTTGGGAATTATTACAGAATTACAGAATTACTACACGAGACTTGCGTGTAGCGAAGTCATACAGTATATCATAAAAATTCTGTTTCCTACATAGATCAGGCTCAATAGTAAGAACTAGTTGACCGGCGGCATAGCATACGCCGCTATTTACCAGGGCCGGCGACCGCAGTGGGGCCCGCATTTCATAGGACACGCAATTTTATAGGACCCGCTCTAATTTAAAGTGTAAAAATTATTAAATTAAGCCATTTTATTACTTACAACAGATTCCCCGCGCCATCCTGTCGATTTAAATGAGTCCCAGGAGCACTAACACATCTATAATCAAGAAAAGTTTGTATTTGTCATGTTGGAAACATGCAATGCAATTTTTAAATTTTTCATATCATACGCCGCTATTTTGCTGTTCAGGCCTTATAGGCACTGCAACATATGCGACCGCAGTGGGCCCTGCACTTTCTTTGGTCATGTGCTAATTTTTAAGTGTATAAATTATTAAATTGAACCATTTTATAACATGATATAACAGATTTCCCTCGCTAAAGTCAAACCTGAGAGTAGTATCTATCTGTGTATTGACTGGTAGTCGTTCTTATCACACAAAACAATCTCTTCCGGCTTCCACTTTTTTAACCTTTCTTCCATTCACTACACAAATTCATAAGAGAGTTTTATGAAACAAAAATGTGTGCATTGCAATTGTGTGTAGGACTACTTTATTTTTATACTTATAAATTGTGTTTAATTTTAACATTTTTCATAATTTGGAAATCCGAATTCAATAGTAGATATATGTGCATGTTTTCACGTTACACTTGAAGTTACTTCCTTTTTCCAGTCTATATTTATTTACGTCTCTGTTATTTTGTTTCGTGAATGAAAAAAAGTGCGGATTGGGATGCACCAATTTCCATGCACACCGCGTGCGTGCGCCATGGGATCTTCCCTATTTACTTGCCGCTTGCATTTTGTTGTTGTTTGACCTCTTACTTAGAGGATTATATATATAGATATGTTTCAAACTATCATCGACTATCTTTAACCTCAAGTAATTTTTCATTAGTTTGAGGCGCGAGAAGCTTTTTCACGAGATTCCACTATTTACGAGTATTGCATAATGCCGTTTTTTTAATCGTGCGTAGGATTGGCGTTTTCCATATTAAATGACACCCCAAAATTGCAGGACTTTTTTCATATATTTTGTAATTTCATGAGATTTTCAGGAGCTGCTGGAAAATCAGGAGGCCTCGGGAAATCTGTTTTAAGTTATAAAATGGTTTAATTTAATAATTTAATTGGCGCGAGTCCTATGGAAGTGTGGGGCCCACTGCGTCGCATAGGTTGCAGTGCCCAAGGCCGGCCCTGCAAAATAGCGGCGCATGCTGAGCCGTGGGTCAACTAGTTGGTAATAATAAACCTAACCTTTTTACTAAATTAATAGGCTACTCATTTATGGAGAAACTACAATACAAATACATCCGATGTTTTCTCATTAAATATGCCTCCGCTCTCCCCATTCTGTAAGCACATACTATTTCATACAATTGTGACGAAACAAAAAATATAGGTGCACAAGTAAATTTGGACATCTACTTACAGTTGCTTACTTTATTTTTGAAAATTTGTCTTTTCAAGTGCATATTTTTAAAATAGGGTGTTACACGATGAGGCCCGCACCTCACCCCCCCCCTACCAGGGACGCCACTGTTGTGACATTCTATATGACAATATTTTGTGACTAAACAGTAATCCAAACTACACTTTCATGTAGAGTACGTACATCACTGTGGGTCACAAAAAATAAGATACTTACTAATATACAAAATATTAATGTTCACTAACTTGGTCTACCAGCGGGAACTAATACACATGTTATCATGCCTCTTTTAAGGCCTTCACTTTAATTTTAACACATATATTCATACCAATATAAATGTGGCTCCCTAAAGAATCGAACTAGTGTATAGATCGTTGCCACGCACGACTTGTAGGTTCTATCGCCATGCTCTGATTATTTATATCACGGCATGGCTGTAAATCACTCTGTCTTCTTTATGATGAGTTAAGAGCTTGATTTGTGAGTTGGTTAGCCGGCAGGTGTTTTACAAGTTTATAGACTCTAAACTACACGAAGCAAATGTTTATTGATAAACACTCTTTTAAGAATCAACACGCCTATAGGTGCAAAGGCTGTAAGTAAAAAGGAGAGGGGTTGGGCGGAGGGTAAGTTCTTTGAATAGAAACAGGTACAAACTCGGTGGGAGAGGGTGTAGCTGGGAGCTGGATCACAAAGCGTTAAATTCTCGAAGTGTGTGTGTGTGTGTGCGCTGAGGTGTGCACTACGAAAACAAAACAAGCTCTAATCATGTTGATCATTGGTATTATGATGTGTAGATGTGTAGCTTACATGCATGTGTGTTACAAGAAGCTGTGACTTATTGTTTGACCTTGTTTTTGAAAGGATTAGAGTCGCATAAGATAAAGGTTTGTTGTTCTTTTCAGAGGTGTCGCCAGAAAAGGGATTTGAACTCCTGGGATTAACTGGCTAGCTAGGATGTTACGACATGGTATTCGATTGAGAGAAATGGAGAAATCTCGAGATGGGGGGGGGCAATATAAAGAGGTTAAGTGTAAAAAGAGGTTAAGTTTGGTCAAAGGCAAGGCGGAGAGGGAGAGAAAGTTTGATTAGTCTGATGATTAAGAGGGAGAGGTATAATAAGAGACACAAAAGGGTTGGAACGTGAAGAAATAATTGATAGAATACAGAGAAACTATTTGAGATAGTTCACTACAAGAGAAGATGAAAGGTCTGAGAGAAGACTGTACAGTAGAAACTAAAAACCAACAAATAATAAAAGACAGTGTCCTCGTTGAAGATCAAAGAGAAGGATCAAACAACAGAAAGAAAGAGAATAACTCATTTCAATTAAATACATAGATCTATATGCATATAAAATACGCGATGGCCAATTGGTTTATCGCTTGGTTTCTGGACCTGAGTTCCAACTCTAAAGAGTACCTGACTTTAGTTGGGAAAAGTAAAGACGATTGGTCGTTATGTTGACCTCATGACACCCTGCTCGTTAACCATTGGCCAAAGAAACAAATGACCTTTACATCTTAGCCCTATACATCGCAAGGTCTGATAGGGGGAACTTTACTTTTAGAAACATATAAAAACACTAGGATTATGAATTTGGGGATTTTGCGGGCGCTCCTGAGTCCACCCAACTCTAAAGAATACCCGACTTTAGTAGGGGAAAGTAAGGACAGTTCGTGGTTGTGTTGACCTCATGACAACCTGCTCGTTAACCTTAGGCCAAAGAAACAAATGACCTTTACATCGCAAGGTCTGACTGTACTTTACTTTTATATACATATAAAAACACAAAAACTTACAGTGTTCAGATAGTCCTCTTGAAGTGGTCCATCACGTAATTTCCCGTCATTCCTTTGTATGAGTTTCACTTCCTTCTTGTAATCCAAATAATGAACACACACAGAGAGAGAAACTAGTTCACTTCAACACTTGCGATCCTGAAAGTTAAAAGACCACTAAATGAGACTATCTTTGTAACAAGTATCACTTGACACAACTTATCACGCACACACACGTACACAAACACACGCACATAAGAAGCATGGAGATAGAGAGCCTAAATACAAACTAGCTCTTCGCCTTTTAAGTATTGGGTCGTACCAAAGTCCAACATATTTGGCTGCTGAAGATATCAACTACCAAATATCTCCACATGTTATATTTGTTTTCTGTATGTGTGTGTGTGTGTTAGGATTCGATGATGGTAATCATTTAAAAGAATCTTTTGAAAAAATCTTTAATATTGTTGACTCTTGATGATTTGACTTTTTTTTTTTACGCAATGGCTTAAATCTCCTTCATGCAGACAAGAGATAGGAGCGGACATTGTACAAACTAAGGACTATCGTCAGGTCAGTCCTAACCAGGATGTAGTCATGATTATATTTTTTTTTTCAAGAAATGTTCAATAGCAAAAATAAACCCCGCCCAGATTGTGCCGGTGAAAACCAATATTGATAAAACGGTCTAAAATCTAGAGGCATATGCCCCGCGTAGAAAGCACTTCCTCACTAAGCCGGGCACAGTGGTTCAAAGGAAGAGATGTCTTGGCTGACTAACCAAGAGCCCGATATAGCTAGAGTTATGTTTTTTTAGCTTATGTTACGAGTTGAGACTCTGAAGACAAAGAGGCCTACTAAATAGAGGTTTATTTTTCCCCGAATTTTCGGTCTACATTTTTTTTCTCTTGAAAACAGGTTAGGAGTCCACCCAGTTCCAGCCTATTGGATGCTGGGGTTATACAGTGGCGTAGCAAGGTACCCGTGGGCCCGGATTCAAGAATGTGTTGATGGGCCCCTCCCCCCATATGACAAATATTTTGTGACAAAGAAATTCAGCAGTTTGTATGTATCGGTACATTCACTAAAAGACATTCCTATGCAAGTTCATAGATAAAGCTGACAAAAGTTAACAATTAAAGACCGTGTCTAAATACCATTTACCAATGTGAATATAATTCACAAGCGGCTGCTTTTGTTGAAACAATAAGGGTCTACCTGAAGGCAATAGCGGATCCAGAACTTTGGAGTGGGGGATAATAATAATAATAATAATTTTATTTATAAAGCGCTGGGCAATTGTTTCCCAAGCCCAACGCTCAGTAAAACCTAACCCTAAGGATAAACGCACTTACAGTATATATACATAAGAATTACAAAATAAAGCATTGTTTCTCAACCTTCGGCAAAAAAAAAACACAGACACACAAAACAGCTACGTTGAGACCTTTCTCTGTACAGCTAGAGGGTCTGGGAAAGCGCTGCAAGCCTTCCCAGTGTAGTTCGGGGCGAAGCCCCGACGCCAAAAGAGTTTTCTTGCATCTGCACTGCAGAAATGCATTCCTCTGATATCTACAGCTCAGTATTCATCCTATTAAAAAAGGACCCTTTGAATATTTTTTTCCTTGAAAAATATTCTAATATTAATTTACATGCCCTTACTACATTACAAATACAATCGATTAGTTCATTGAAAGATAAGAAACCACACATATTTAGATTAAGGCTTTGAAAATAAATGTATTCGAAAAAAAAAACACCATATTGAAGCCTTTTTCTTGACAACTAGGTGGACTGGGCGAGCTCTGTAAGCTCTCCCAGTGAGGTCCGACGCCAAAAGCGTTTTTTTGCACTGTTCGTTGCATAAACGCATTCTCCTGACATTTACAGCTCATTATTTATTCTATTAAAAATAACCTTTTGAATAATGTTTTTTTTAAATATTTAATATGAATTTACAGGCCCTTACTTCAATGCAAATACAACCAATTTGTTCCTTGAAAAGATAATATACCCCACATATTTAGATTAAGACTTCGAGGATCGCCGCAGAAAACAAAAATTCGAAAAATACATTTATGAAAAAACGCCCACTTTTAAGTGGTACATGTAGTTCAATAGGCATGTTTGTTACTTTGTTTTGTTTCAGAACTATAATTCAAGGCTCTAAACAAAAAATTTCTGAAGTGGGAGGAGAAATGAAGTGGACCAATTAGCTTCAAGTATTTATTGTTAGTTATAATCCCAATTTTTTTACATAGAAAAGTATCTGTATGAGTAAAGGTTGAAAAAGGTGACTAGGAAAATAATAGTAGGGTTTAGAACTCTTCTCAATTGTTACTCTATGTAAAAAGATGGGTTAAGGTTTTGATGTTACTATAAAGATTGATATTTAAGAAAAAAAAAAACATTTTTATTTTTTACAAAATTGAATTGTAGGGTCATTAGTCATGGGACAAGGCGATATAAAACCCCTGCATTGCAGTATTTTTAGAGTTCAATAAGTCTTCTGCTATTTTAGTTATGGGGCCCCATATAAGTCCAGATATTGTATGTAACTACTAAATATTTCTTATAGGCCCTAAGCTAGAGCTTATGTTGTATAGACGTAAATCGGGCCCTTCCCGCATGGTTGTTACACCATCGTGTGTGGGCCCCTAAATGGTCGTGGGCCCGGGTTCATTGAACCCCTTCGCGCCATGGATGCTACGCCACTGCGGGTTATATTTGCTTAATGCTGGTCGTGGTATCTGGGTTTTGCATCTTTCGTGTTCTTTTTGGGTCGCTCTGTGGAACCAAATAACGTGAATGACCTCATTGTTGGGGAACGAGGAACAACTCGCAAGTGACTAGTCTTTCTTGGCAATAGGACATTCAAAAGAGACCATTAGCCAAGTCAGCGACGGCGGAATCCGCCTTGCCATTTTATATGGGGGGGGGGGCGCTAGCACAATGGGGAGAACGAAAAGGAGATTATGATCCCCCTATACAGACACCATGGGAAGATTGAAGGCAATATCTTAGAATATAAATGAATTATTCGGGGTAAGCGGCGTTTGTCGATGGAGACATAGAAGCAAGGAAGACAAGAGAGACAACTTCTTGAGCATCTCGATAAATAATGTGACCTAAGCTCAGGGTCATCTTGACATGTCTTAAAGTTCAGAAAGAGGCAGGGAATGAAGAGTTTCTGCTTCTTTCCCAAGTATCTCCCAACCTGTGCGTAGTATGGTGTCATCCCTGTCAATGTTTTACGTAACAGTATGGTGTCA
>JADKLZ010055502.1:0-11526 GCA_021533235.1 Biomphalaria straminea | reverse complement strand
ATGGAGTGTCATTGAAGTTGGGGGTCAACTATGGAGCTTCATTGAAGTTATTTTTTTTTGACGAGTCTAGTGTCTTTATCTTACTACTTTTTTCCCTCCTTCTCAATATTATTTTCACTTTAGCCCCCCCCCCCACACTATCTTTCTCCCCCTGAAATTATCTCTGAGTTTTCTTGCTGTTTTATTGTACTCGTCTTTTTCTACTTTTTAAAAGTATTATCCTCCGTTAAAAGCCTCTTTAAAAGCCTCTTCCACTCTCCTCAATGGAATCTCTTAAGTCCCAAGTATCACATTGCCTCTTTCCCAGGACGTAGGGCGTTAGACAGTGTACATAAACCTAGAGCACTTAAATGTAAACTACTTGAGACCTCTTTCAGTCCTAGCGCAGGCGACTACAGACCGCAAAGTGGAATTATAGATTTTGGGCTGGAGATAGATGCTCAAACTCTTGAAACTTGAACGATTTCTTTACATGATATTATTGAGTGTAATAGAGATCAATGGACTTAATATAATATCCTGAAAGTTTTAGCAACTGTTTCTGTCAATGAAGGTTTTCTAAATAATGTTATGTAATCATAGTCATATATGTGTGATACAAAGTAATTTGCATTAACGAAACATATGTCAGTAAATGTTATTTATTAACAGAGCCGATGTACTAAGGAGATCTAATTTTTAAATTAATATATTTCATAAAATTGTAATTTTGGAAAAAGTAGAAGTGTTTGTGAATAAATATAGAGTTCTTACTTTTTTGTATCCAATAATGCTCAATTTTGAAAATCAATAAGTAGTTACTGCAATTTAGGACAACAATTTAAAGTTTTAAAGATCTAATTTTATAATTGTACGTGTAACTTGGGTAGGGTGTGTGGCTAAGAGCTATAAACATATATTTATTTTAACTTATTTATACCTTTCAAAAGATCTGTTTAATAATTCTATTGTGATTCTTAAAATATATGGCTATGGTCTCCATATGGAATGTTTCCCAGTAGTCTGTGGCTAAGAGTTACTGTCTATTGCATGCGTACGGAATGGAATTAAATAGGGGGGAGGTAATCTTTAGTGATCTGGAGTTTTGTCACCCCTTTCTTACCTTACCTTTAGTGTCGTCATGTTTACGGGCCCCTTTTGAACAATATCAAGAACACAGTGGGGCTAGAAGTGCTGAATTTACCTATAGGTAACATACGTTTTCGCTTAGAGCCTCTATTAGCTTCGCGACCACGGAAATAATTCCATACATATTTGCTATCATTATAAAGAAATATCAAAGGAAAAGCTGTTGATTATAACGGGCTAAGAATGGTGGATTTACTTGAAGGCAACATAAAACATAGTCTTAGGACCAAGTTAGGGCTCCCATTATGTTAAAAAGTTAAAGATCCCCTTTCAGTCCGAGTGGTTTAAAGGGCAGATGTTGTAAAGGTTGACAAGGGTGTCATGTGGCCAGCACAACAACCAACCTCCTTTACTTTTGCCCAAATTATATCAGGTACCCATTAGAGCCGGGTGAACTCAGAGGCGCCCACAAATCCCGAAACTAAAAATCCTAGTTTTCATCGAGATTCGAACCCTGGACCTACGGTTCGGAAGTCAAGCGCGTAACCGCTCAGCCACCGCGCATCCCCCATTAGCTTTGGCCCTAAAAAATTTGAATATATTATATTGACTAAGGGGGCCTTATATTTCAAATAGTTTAGGTGTTATCAAGTCTAGATTAGATTGTGCCTTCTAAAGACCAGCTTTACTATCACATTGTGTGGATACAGCTGGGGCTGCACAGCCACGGGAAATATTGCATTCCTCACTATTCTTCGGACTCGAAGACAAGCCTTATTAGTATGTGGATACTTTATAAAATTTGAGTCGTGATCAGAGACTCTTTGCAAGATGACCAGGAACTCTAGATGAGTGGCTGAATTCTAGTTAAAAAAAAAAAGGTCAGAATTTTTATAGCAACGTAATAATGTACTACAATAAGTGTTCATTTGGTGAGTACTAGAGCAGCCAATGAAGAGTGAGAGAAATAGTCTAAGAGTCTTATTCTGTCTGGTACTAGAGTGAGTAATTTCATGGGATTTTTTTTAGTGATCATATTATGTAATGCATGAGTGCCTCTGTCTCTGTATCTATTTTTTTTTCTTTGATTTCTTCAGTCTTCCTCTCTCTCTCTCTCTTTACTCTCGCTCTCTCTCTCTCTCACTCTCACTCTCTCTCTCTCTCACTCACTCTCTCGCTCTCTCTCTCTCACTCTCTCTCTCACTCTCTATCTCTTTCTCTCACTCACTCTCTCTCACTCACTCTCTCTCTCTCACTCACTCTCTCTCCCTCTCTCTCTCTCTCTATCTCTCACTCTCTCTCTTTCTCACTCTCTCTTGCTCACTCTCTCTCTCTCTCTCTCTCTCTTTCTCTCATTGTCTTTTTACTTCACTCTTGTATTTCTGCATTTCTGTATTTCCTTTTGCCATTTCTTCCTTTTTTCTTTTTTCTCTCTCTCTTCCTCTTTCTGTTTCTTTATTTGTTTCTCTTTCTTTCTTTTTAAGGTCTTTCTTTCTGATTCTTTTCAGCTCTCTGTATTCATTTCTTTATGTCATTTGACATGTGTCTCTTTTACTCCATTCAGTCCCTCTCTCTCTTTCTTTTTTTGCACTGTCTCTTTAGCTCCATTTCTCTATTTCCCTCTCTCTTCTTTCTCTCTCTGTCTCTTTCTCTTGTCTCTCTCTCTCTTCTTACTCTTGTCCAAATTTTGGGTAAATGACTTTCAAAGAGTTGAAACGGTCTAAATAATCGTAAGTCTAAAATTGAAATGTGAAAAAAAAAATTGATTGGGCTCTACCAAGTATTTAGGTCATACTGTGTTTTTTTAAACACAAACCACTATTTCTAGAACATCGTCAAAGATTGCTGTGTAAAATTAATTCCAATCTCACTGACATCCAAGGTAACTGTAGATTTGTGTGTGTGTGTGTTATGTTAGGGCTTAGGGGTCCGTGGTTCGAATCCTGGTGAAGACTGGGATTTTAAATTTCGGAATCTTCGGGCGACCATGAGTCCACCCAGCTCTAATGGGTACCTGGCATTAGTTGGGGAAAGTAAAGGCAGTTGGTCGTTGTGCTGGCCACATGACACCCTCGTTAACCGTAGGCCACATAATCAGATAATCTTTACATCATCTGCCCTATAGACCACAAGGTCTGACAGGGGAACTTTACTTTTTCTAACTATATTTCTATTTATTACATAGAAATAGGGATAATGTGTATAGGTATGTGGGACGATGAAATAGTGTTTTGATTGGTAAGTTTATATAGGTAAGGGAAATGATGCAATAGTGTGTTTTGATTGTAAAGTTTGCTTAGGCAGGTAAAATAATGAAATTGAGTGTTAAAAGTGCTAAATTTGTAAAGTTTAGTGGGTTGATGTAATAAAGTGTTTAGATTGCGAATGGAAACTGCTAAAATTGCGTCAGATTGGGAACTATTTTTTTTACATTAAGGTAACACGCCTCAGTAATGGGTACTTATTGTTATGAAGAATGATCTTTCTGGAGCCTATGGCATTAGTTCACCCAGATCTAATTGACCTTTAATAGGGGCCTGACATGAGTTGGGAAAAAGTAAAGGCGGTTCGTCGTTGTGCTGGCCACATGACACTCTCGCAGACTGTGGGCCACAGAAACAGATGGCTTTTGCATCATCTGCTTCATAAATTGTGGGGTATCTATGTAGAACTTTACTTCGTACACTCAAGTAGATATCTTATATGTATAAAAATGTTATTTTATAGTAATCTTATCATTCCTCTCTTATCTTTCCTACATTATACATTGAAAACAAATCATATACATATGAATGTGTGTGTGTGTGAGGGGAGAGAGATGGGGTCTTGAAAGAAAGTTATGTAATAGCTATTATACCGACTCACTGAATCTTGAAAATATACATGTCTCTGGAGTTACCGTTCTTGATGCTATTAATAATACATTCATTGTTACAGGACTGCCGTGTTGTTTCCGTTTCTATGACAACCGGGCGTTAACTCTCAGCGGTTTAATTAATATGTGATAAGGTGTCTATGTCTTGTCAGAGCACAGTTGAAAGAAAGCTTTAAGATTGATAATAGCCAGGAGCGTAGCTAAGAATTTTCCATCATTTGGTGGCCCATGGGCAGTGGCGTAGCTAGGATGGGGGGAGAAGAGGAGATTTTGAAAATCCTCCACTTGAGGGGGCCCCCAAATGAGTATTTTTTACTTTAAATAATTAATATTACGCAATATGTCGGGGGCCCCAAAAAGGTAATCCTCCGGGCCCCCAAAGGATGGAAAACTCCTAGCTACGCCCCTGCGATTGGGGGGGGGGGCGGGTTTTGACCTTTTTGGGGGCCCTTGCACGCTACGTAATATTGAAAATTTAATCTAAAAAATACTCATTGGGTGCCCCCCCTCAAGTGGAATTTTGAAAGTCTCCCCTGACGTTTGATGTTTGAGATTACAAAGGCTACGCTGATATAGAAGGATCAGGATAACATTACGGTATTATGTTGGTTGACCAGGACACAAAGGTATATACGAAATGACTTACAGGTGTTGCTTTTGTTTTTCTAATCCTTATTTTACTCGGCAAGTTTGAAAAAGAACGCCTTATAGAGCTACTTTCATGTTGTCACTAAATGCGTTTAAACACACATTATGTTTCATTAAAACACACGTTTTTTTCAACATGCATTTTAGTGCCGTGAATACGAACAAAGAGATACATGTATTATTATTATTACTGCTTTTATATTATTATTATTGCTTTTATATTATTATTATTGCTTTTATATAGCTCTACTTTCAGGCTCATAGCATGCTCAGAGCGCTTTGGTCCAATCTCATTTGTGGACCTGTGGGGAGGGGAGGGGGTATCTAGGAGTTGGTTTTCCGTGCTGCCTTTAGGCGCTCAAACATAACTCTGCCCGAGTCGGGTGTCGAACCTCGAGCCCCCTTGTAGGTAGCCAAGCCAAGTTCCACCGCACTTAGCCTCTCGACCTTAATCGATATAGATCTATTACTTTCACCATCAATGACCAAGTTGTGCCCCCCTGAAGTAGATCTACGTCTCCTACGGTTAAATGAGTGCGGTGCAGTGCTTAGGGGGCGGGGTCGTACATGGCCGTGTGGACGTCACATGAAAATAATTTATAGCGCTAGCAAATACGCATCCATTGTTAGTCTTATAAAGTTCTTAACAAGCTAGAGCATAAAAAAAATAAGCCTTTATCACAAGTGGAACCAGCTACAAATTGTAAACAAAAAATAGCCTTTAATTCTAGACATACAAGTAGTTAGTTCCCCTTTCAGAGCTTGCGGTCTATAGGGAAGATGATGTAAAGATCATCTGTTTCTGTGGCCCACGGTTAACGAGGATGTCATGTGGCCAACACAACGGCCAACCACTTTCACATTTTCCCAGCTCATGTCAGGTATCCATTAGAGCTGGTGAACTCTGAGGCGCCCCAAGATCCCGAAAATTAGAAATCCTAGACTTCACAGAGACTTTTTGGGGGGTCCGTGGGGGCCCTGCATTTTGCATAATATATAATGTTAAATGTAAAAAACACTCTTTTGGGGCCTCCCTCAAGTGGGGGCCTGGGGGGGATTTTTGAAATTCTCCCCCCTCCTCCCCCACCCTAGCTACGCCACTGCTTGTGCCCATTAATATCTAAATTATACTGCACTCTTTAGCAAAGAAAACGAAAATTTTAACCCATCACCTTGATATTAAGAAAACAAAACTGTGAATTGGTCTATTTCAGTGATGCCCAAAATACGGCCAGAGGGCCTAATTCGGCCCAACACGTGTTTTGTTTTTCCCAACCCATTAAATCATCGGCACAAAGAGTAGAAAATCTCCCCCTCCTTTTATTTCAACAAAAAAAAAAATAAAATAAAATAATAAAAAATAAGTTGAAAAATGTATCTACAATAGGTCCCTTCCCTTTTTCTATGGTTACTCACATGACTCTTTTTAACCAATCAATACGCTCTCACCATGGGCGCCCGCAGGATTTTTTGCAGGGTGGTGCAAGCACTGGCGGATCCGGGGGGGAGGGGGGGGGTGATCACCCCCCCCTCGGCCGGCCCCCCCCCTACGAGAAGTAATGAAGAAACTTAAGAATTAAGATATGTAATGTAAAGCCGTATTCTGTAAATCAGAAAAACAAGAGGAGGAGACATTTACTAAACATGTACAGTTTATCTGGTTTTTCATTCATTGTGTCTCACGTAAAGAGGTAAATGTAGAACAAACGCTATTTCTAAAGACTGATATGGAAGAAGATTTCTAGCCATCACGGGGCAGCCTTGTCCGAGTAGTTTGTCCATGTCGAGACTGTACAATGCCGTTAGACACGTGTAGCACGTCTCTCTAAACCACAGGAACTTAACTAATGAAGTCGAATACAATCGCAATCTACAAAACGAACACTCAAAGACATCTGCTCAGTGCCTGAGATATCTGCAGTTTTATCACTAAAATACCCAACAAATACAGTTATTTCATGATGCTGCAGCTTGTAGTTTTTTGGGCTTTTGCTGCTGCCAGTACTCCGTTGATCCAAATCAACGTTTTGACTCGAATTACGACATGTGAAGAACATTCTTGTATCTCTTCTATTGTAAACTGGTGTTTAACCCGCTGTTTTAACGAGCGCTGACACCGAACGCAACTATATAGCATTTATCTCATCGAAAGATAATTGGCACATTTTTTTTTTCTAGACCTTAGCAGGCATTAGCTAATTATAAACAAATAATTGTAGCATTTTAAGTCTTAAGACGATTTTTCCCTTTGCAACTTGTGTGACTAAAGAGGCCAATCCTTTGTACTTTCAACCTTCTTTCTACTACTATTTTGTCTGGCATCTGCAATCCAGGACCTTCCTTAAATGCACGCTCTTCATGTGGATCTATCCAAAACAACTTTTTCCCAGCTGTTGGTGTTGATTTTGAAGAGCTTTGTGTCGCGTTTGCATAGTACATTAGTATACATCAGCAGTAGACGACCAGCGGATCTCATGCCTTCTGTTAAATCACAACACAGAATGTTTTGTGAAAGTCGACCTTGTGGCATTCATAATAACTATAGCTATGTGCAAATATAAACAAATCGTCACAACTAACATGCTATAGAATATTTGACACCCTTCATAGTGCAAAGAATAGCAAGCCTATAATAAATCGTACATGGTCGAACATGAACTACAGATTTGCCTATTCTAGTTACAATAATAGCATATCTTTACAACTGTTTTTTTAGTGGAAGCACAACTTTTTAAATTACTACACTTTATAATATTCTAATGATAGGCTTTGAGATTTAGATTTAGAAGACCAAATTTTCCTAATATTAATATTTGTTAAACTCTTGCATTAATAATGCACGGTCATCCGTAAGGGGGGAGGGGCAAATGATAGTGCACTTGCACCCCCCTGGATTCTGACTGAATCTACATCTACGTTATAAAAAAAAACAGATCTGGAAGATGTATTTCATTATTTAAAAAGTGGCTAAAGTGTGGTTTCTCGGAATTCAGAGGCGCGCACATACATGGTTGGCTTTCCATTCCATACGCCTTATCTACTTATTTCTACTTCTACATTAACCAGTGGAAGCACTACTTGTTCAGTTGCTACTTAGAAATTAATTGATTTGATGGTGCGAATTGATGGCTAGAATTTTGCTACTCAGAATCCAGGGGGGTGCAAGTGCACCCCCTTGCACCCCCCTGCGGGCGCCCATGGCTCTCACATAACAAATACATTCTATGTAATAGCGTCACGCTCCACTGCACATTTCATTCAATAATCTTGTCAAGTGGATCAGAGGAGATGGAACAAGCGAAAATAATAATAAATATATGTTTTTTAACTTCTAAAAGGGAAATAACGTTCAAACGTATCTCTCAATACTTTAAGATTGACTACCCCTTTTTCAAACGCAAACAAACTCAATTAATTACCACTACGGATCTGTGACGTGGCAACGGGCTATTGGTCTCCACTGCCCACAGGCAACGTCGTCACATCTCAGTGTTTAGGTCTGCTATGACGATTGGTCTAGATACTGCTAGTGCCCCGTAGCCTCCATAACAGATTTAGTGTCCCTCCAGCAGTGGCGTAGGTAGGGTGAGAAGAGGTGGGGGGGAGAATTTAAAAATACACACGGGCCTCCACTTGAGGGGAGGGAGCCCAAATGAGTATTTTTTTACATTCAATATTTATTATTACGCAAAAAAGCATGGGCCCCGAAGAGTTCAATCTCCATGGGCCCCCAAATGAGTATTTTATTACATTAAATATTTAATATTACGCAAAAAAGCATGGGCCCCGAAGAGGTTCAGCTCCATGGGCCCCCCAAATGATGGCAAATTTCTAGCAACGCCCCTGCCCTCCAGATACCTACCACTTAACTCTCGGGGAAATCAGCGCAAGAAATGTGATCCTGTCTCCATGAACTCTTCACAATAACAGAAGCAGGACGTGACAGCATCACGTGGGCATCGCCTAGGCATCTCGTGGGCATCACCTAAACATCACATGGGCATCACCTGGACATCACCTGGGCATCACGTGGACATCACATGGGCATGACGTGGGCATCACCTGGACATCACATGGACATCACCTGGACATCACCTGGACATCACATGGGCATCACCTGGACATCACATGGGCATCACCTGGACATTACATGGGCATCACCTGGGCATCACGTGGACATCACCTGGGCATGACGTGGGCATATTCACATTTAAGATATCTTTCTCTTCATATCAACAATATTATGAATCAATCGTGTGCGTTGTTACAGATTTCGTATCTTCAACCTAGAAACCAATACATGCCTTAATAACAAACATAGAAACCAATACATCCCGTAATAACAAACCTAGAAACCAATACATGCCTTAATAACAGGACTTCTCAGGCGAGCGAACATATAACACTCACAGCATGTAATACTTCATAGCAAGACATGAAACCGGAGCCACAACGCTGTTCAGAATTGATATTGATTTTTTCGCTACTTCTTGTCTGTCAGTCTGTCAGTTAAAGTTAAAAAATGGAAATTGTTGAAGGAAACTGGATTGAGTTTATTTGACGTCTATCGGTTATAAGGAATGTATAGAATAAAGAGTTGTATTTATATAGATAGTCAGAGAGAGAGAGAGAGAGAGAGAGATTGAGAGAGAGTGAGACAGTGAGAGATAGACAGAGGCAGAGAAAAAAAGAAAGAGAAATAGAGAGAGAGAGAGAGAAAGAAAGAGAAACACAAAGTGAGAGACAGAGAGAGATGGAGAAAAGATCAGGGGCGGACCGGGTTGTCAAAATCGGCGCGAGCATTTTTATTTCATCCGGCCCAATAATTGTATATGATATGATGGACATCCAATTCTAGATCTACCTGTTCTCAAAGTCATTCTGTTACGTTTGATAATGTATCGCTAGCTGTCACGTGACTACGTCGCCCCTTTTGTCAGAGAATACTATAAGGCCTTTAACATTAGAATGCGTGCCTTAGTAACATCCATGCTGCCCTTATCTTACAGACAATATTAAAAAAAAAACACAATATAAATGCTATGGTCCTACCGGATCATTTGGGTACCGGCCCACCGGGCATTAGCCCGAATGACCATGTAGCCAATCCGCCCCTGACAAAAAGAGAGAGAGAGACAGAGAGATATACGGAGAGAGAGACAGAAAGATACAGAGAGAGACAGAGAGAGAGAGAGACACACACACACAGAGATATAAAGAGAGGGAGAGAGAAAAAGAGAGACACAGATAGATATACGTAGAGAGAGAGACAGAAAGATACAGAGAGAGACAAAGGTACAGAAAGAGAGATACACAGAGACAAAGAGAGAGAGAGAGAGAGAATGAGACAGACAGAGAGAGGGAGGAGAGAGATGTATTTTATTTATTCTTTCCTGATCAGCTTTGTGTTACAGAGAAGCGTATGTAAGATTCTTTCGTGTGGTTCCCGAGGGGGAGATAAGAAGGGTGATTGCCAATTGTAAAATTGGGATTTTTTTCCCCTTTACCTTTGACTTCTTTAAAACAAAATAAAAATATATATATAAGCCTTTTTTTTTTTTAACTAAGGTCGTAAGACAGAGCGCAAAACTAGAACAAAGCAAAACAACAACATCCTTTTTAATTTAGCGAGCAATACTTGTATAAATATTGTTACGAATCTCACTATTCAGGCTCTCTGCAAACTGCACCATACACCACCAACGTAAATAACTTGACAACTCCGGGCTCCAAAGTAACGTAATAATTTAATGGTCGAATAAATAACAATCAATGCTGTACAATTGGCAGCACGTAACAGACTGTACAAATATCTCTCAGATAGCACCGTATCGCCGTATCACTGTTGCGCGGGTCTCCCTGTCTCGTCTTGAACTTGCACTGTGCCGTAGTAACGAACTGTAGACCGAGAAGTTGTGTCCCTGGCCTCTGATACCTTCGTTCTTTATATAGGGTCCCTGCTGGCCTTCTCGAACCGGACAGAACGCCCCTCGACGTTTCCAGGTGGTCAGATGACTATAATCCTCGTGACGCTCCTGAGCTCTGTTCACGCCGTTGAACTTTCATGAATGTTCTTGTTGAGACGCGTCGCGGCTGACCATAACACTCGTCACGCTTGACCGCTCGTCTGGCCTGGGGCGATTTGTGTTGGCTGACTATACACACCACTACTCCCCCGTCTGTGCCACAACAGGTTCATAACAATATTTTAAAAATCTGTTTGAAAATTTTTAGAGTCCTTTCGAAATAAAATTTTAAAGAGTCTGATCTTCCTTCATAGATTAGGATTCTCCTTTTTCTTCTTGAAACTGTCGGGTAGAGTTGAGCCTTTGGCTCTTGGAACTCTAGGCCAGCAAAAGTGAACAAGAGCTCTCTCTCACCGGTCTGAATGAGAACAGTATACTCAGTTCTGTCTGGTGGGTGGGTCAGACTCGCGGCAAGAGGCCACGTACACTAAGACCCCCGCCATTTTCCTTTTCTATACCAGGCTAACCGTGCGGGACACGCCATTTATGTAACGGCCCCTTGAGGAACAGCGCCTGGATTGTGACAAGGTTGTGAGCGCCTTTTTACGTCTCCGCGCAGTGCAACAAGGATGCTCTCGCACCCCCTTAGGCACCCCTACGGGAGTCTTGTTTTGCTACCCTTTAGCCTAATCGTTTCCTCCTACGATCGTTTCCACCCGGGCGCCACAATGAGGCAGTTTAACATGCCCGGGCATAGGTTAAGATAAGACCATCCAAATTTACCACAGGTCGACGGGGGGGGTGGCAGAGGGCAGGAATCGAACTCGAGATTCCCCAGCGGCAGTACAGAGCGCATACCGCACGACCAGGCATCCCACCAAAACAATACAACATCTACACAACTTCAACGCGTGAGTTTCTCTGACCAATGGCTGAGGCCTCGACCAGTAACACGACCCTAATGTCATG
>JADKLZ010055501.1:0-12371 GCA_021533235.1 Biomphalaria straminea | reverse complement strand
ATGGAGTGTCATTGAAGTTGGGGGTCAACTATGGAGCTTCATTGAAGTTATTTTTTTTTGACGAGTCTAGTGTCTTTATCTTACTACTTTTTTCCCTCCTTCTCAATATTATTTTCACTTTAGCCCCCCCCCCCACACTATCTTTCTCCCCCTGAAATTATCTCTGAGTTTTCTTGCTGTTTTATTGTACTCGTCTTTTTCTACTTTTTAAAAGTATTATCCTCCGTTAAAAGCCTCTTTAAAAGCCTCTTCCACTGTCCTCAATGGAATCTCTTAAGTCCCAAGTATCACATTGCCTCTTTCCCAGGACGTAGGGCGTTAGACAGTGTACATAAACCTAGAGCACTTAAATGTAAACTACTTGAGACCTCTTTCAGTCCTAGCGAAGGCGACTACAGACCGCAAAGTGGAATTATAGATTTTGGGCTGGAGATAGATGCTCAAACTCTTGAAACTTGAACGATTTCTTTACATGATATTATTGAGTGTAATAGAGATCAATGGACTTAATATAATATCCTGAAAGTTTTTGCAACTGTTTCTGTCAATGAAGGTTTTCTAAATAATCCTATACTCTTAAGCGAGCAATTCTTGTATATATATATATTTATTTATTTATAAATTTTATTTCGAAAACGGCTCTAACGATTTTCTTTAAAATTTCAAGGTATGTGCGTATTAGTGAGAAAAAAATTCTGAACTCATTGGCCACATCGGGAAAACTCGAGTTCGACCGTTATTTCGATATGAAAATGTCTCAATTTAATTTTGGTCAGAATACTTTATGAATGAAATGGAAAATTTATGAATGAAAGTTTTCCATGACGAAAACGGGAAAAACGCTGCTTACGTCACTATGCTTACCTTACTACAATGCAAACAAGAACGAGTTTTAAAGTATCAATGGACCTAATTAAACATTTGCGCACCATCTTATTGAAGATTGATTTATTATAGAACTATGGAAGGAAAGTAATGAAATTAAATGTACCAATGTATGATTAGTTATTGCGCATTAAGTGCTTAATAAATTGTTTACACTTTAATTGCGTAGAGCGGTGTAGATTTCTCATTAATCTTCGGATTTGATGTCAAGCCTTATTATAATTATAATTTTGCTGGTAAAATTATGACCATGTGTTCATGCTTCAGTGTCTAATGTCCCGTACCAAAACAAAGGAAATGGTGATTACACAGCTGCTCTACTGCTCCTTACTTTCTCACACTGAACAAGATATCTAAACTTGGGGTTACCGTTAGGGCGTGGTGACGAAAGGCCCAGGAGATATATGAATGGAGGGATGTGTAAGAGCAGGCCATATCTTTCCATGGGCTGTAGCACCAGTAGCAGTAGTATATTACCTTTCTTAGTTATAAATTATTTAACCGAGCAAGGCTCGGCCACCTGATATTGTTATGTAATCATAGTCATATATGTGTGATACAAAGTAATATGCATTAACGAAACATATGTCAGTAAGTGTTATTTATTAACAGTGCCGATGTGCTAAGGAGATCTAATTTTTAAATTAATATATTTCAGAAAATTGTAATTTTGGAAAAAGTAGAAGTGTTTGTGAATAAATATAGAGTTCTTACTTTTTTGTATCCAATAATGCTCAATTTTGAAAATCAATAGGTAGTTATTGCAATTTAGGACAGCAATTTAAAGTTTTAAAGATCTAATTTTATACTTTTACGTGTAACTGGGGTAGGGTGTGTGGCTAAAAGCTATAAACATATATTTATTTTAACTTATATTTATACCTTTCAAAAGATCTGTTTAATAATTCTTTTGTGATTCTTAAAATATATGGCTATGGTCTCCATATGGAATGTTTTCCAGTAGTCCGTAGCTAAGAGTTACTGTCTATTGCAGGCGTACGGAATGGAATTAAATAGGGGGGAGGTAATCTTTAGTGATCTGGAGTTTTGTCCCCCCTTTCTTACCTTACCTTTAGTGTCGTCATGTTTACGGGCCGCTTTTGAACAATATCAAGACACAGTGGGGCTAGAAGTGCTGAATTTACCTATAGGTAACATAACTTTTCGCTTAGAGCCTCTATTAGCTTCGCGACCACGGAAATAAGTCCATACATATTTGCTATCATTATAAAGAAATATCAAAGGAAAAGCTGTTGATTATAACGGGCTAAGAATGGTGGATTTACTTGAAGGCAACATAAAACATAGTCTTAGGACCAAGTTAGGGCTCCCATTAGGTTAAAAAGTTAAAGATCCCCTTTCAGTCCGAGTGATTTAAAGGGCAGATGTTGTAAAGGTTGACAAGGGTGTCATGTGGCCAGCACAACAACCAACCTCCTTTACTTTTGCCCAAATTATATCAGGTACCCATTAGAGCTGGGTGAACTCAGAGGCGCCCACAAATCCCGAAACTAAAAATCCTAGTTTTCATCGAGATTCGAACCCTGGACCTACGGTTCGGAAGTCAAGCGCGTAACCGCTCAGCCACCGCGCATCCCCCATTAGCTTTGGCCCTAAAAAATTTGAATATATTATATTGACTAAGGGGGCCTTATATTTCAAATAGTTTAGGTGTTATCAAGTCTAGATTAGATTGTGCCTTCTAAAGACCAGCTTTACTATCACATTGTGTGGATACAGCTGGGGCTGCACAGCCACGGGAAATATTGCATTCCTCACTATTCTTCGGACTCGAAGACAAGCCTTATTAGTATGTGGATACTTTATAAAATTTGAGTCGTGATCAGAGACTCTTTGCAAGATGACCAGGAACTCTAGATGAGTGGCTGAATTCTAGTTAAAAAAAAAAAGGTCAGAATTTTTATAGCAACGTAATAATGTACTACAATAAGTGTTCATTTGGTGAGTACTAGAGCAGCCAATGAAGAGTGAGAGAAATAGTCTAAGAGTCTTATTCTGTCTGGTACTAGAGTGAGTAATTTCATGGGATTTTTTTTAGTGATCATATTATGTAATGCATGAGTGCCTCTGTCTCTGTATCTATTTTTTTTTCTTTGATTTCTTCAGTCTTCCTCTCTCTCTCTCTCTTTACTCTCGCTCTCTCTCTCTCTCACTCTCACTCTCTCTCTCTCTCACTCACTCTCTCGCTCTCTCTCTCTCACTCTCTCTCTCACTCTCTATCTCTTTCTCTCACTCACTCTCTCTCACTCACTCTCTCTCTCTCACTCACTCTCTCTCCCTCTCTCTCTCTCTCTATCTCTCACTCTCTCTCTTTCTCACTCTCTCTTGCTCACTCTCTCTCTCTCTCTCTCTCTCTTTCTCTCATTGTCTTTTTACTTCACTCTTGTATTTCTGCATTTCTGTATTTCCTTTTGCCATTTCTTCCTTTTTTCTTTTTTCTCTCTCTCTTCCTCTTTCTGTTTCTTTATTTGTTTCTCTTTCTTTCTTTTTAAGGTCTTTCTTTCTGATTCTTTTCAGCTCTCTGTATTCATTTCTTTATGTCATTTGACATGTGTCTCTTTTACTCCATTCAGTCCCTCTCTCTCTTTCTTTTTTTGCACTGTCTCTTTAGCTCCATTTCTCTATTTCCCTCTCTCTTCTTTCTCTCTCTGTCTCTTTCTCTTGTCTCTCTCTCTCTTCTTACTCTTGTCCAAATTTTGGGTAAATGACTTTCAAAGAGTTGAAACGGTCTAAATAATCGTAAGTCTAAAATTGAAATGTGAAAAAAAAAATTGATTGGGCTCTACCAAGTATTTAGGTCATACTGTGTTTTTTTAAACACAAACCACTATTTCTAGAACATCGTCAAAGATTGCTGTGTAAAATTAATTCCAATCTCACTGACATCCAAGGTAACTGTAGATTTGTGTGTGTGTGTGTTATGTTAGGGCTTAGGGGTCCGTGGTTCGAATCCTGGTGAAGACTGGGATTTTAAATTTCGGAATCTTCGGGCGACCATGAGTCCACCCAGCTCTAATGGGTACCTGGCATTAGTTGGGGAAAGTAAAGGCAGTTGGTCGTTGTGCTGGCCACATGACACCCTCGTTAACCGTAGGCCACAGAATCAGTTTATCTTTACATCATCTGCCCTAAGGTCTGACAGGGGAACTTTACTTTTTCTAGCTATATTGCTATTTATTACATAGAAATAGGGATAATTTGTATAGGTATGTGGGACGATGAAATAGTGTTTTGATTGGTAAGTTTATATAGGTAAGGGAAATGATGCAATAGTGTGTTTTGATTGTAAAGTTTGCTTAGGCAGGTAAAATAATGAAATTGAGTGTTAAAAGTGCTAAATTTGTAAAGTTTAGTGGGTTGATGTAATAAAGTGTTTAGATTGCGAATGGAAACTGCTAAAATTGCGTCAGATTGGGAACTATTTTTTTTACATTAAGGTAACACGCCTCAGTAATGGGTACTTATTGTTATGAAGAATGATCTTTCTGGAGCCTATGGCATTAGTTCACCCAGATCTAATTGACCTTTAATAGGGGCCTGACATGAGTTGGGAAAAAGTAAAGGCGGTTCGTCGTTGTGCTGGCCACATGACACTCTCGCAGACTGTGGGCCACAGAAACAGATGGCTTTTGCATCATCTGCTTCATAAATTGTGGGGTATCTATGTAGAACTTTACTTCGTACACTCAAGTAGATATCTTATATGTATAAAAATGTTATTTTATAGTAATCTTATCATTCCTCTCTTATCTTTCCTACATTATACATTGAAAACAAATCATATACATATGAATGTGTGTGTGTGTGAGGGGAGAGAGATGGGGTCTTGAAAGAAAGTTATGTAATAGCTATTATACCGACTCACTGAATCTTGAAAATATACATGTCTCTGGAGTTACCGTTCTTGATGCTATTAATAATACATTCATTGTTACAGGACTGCCGTGTTGTTTCCGTTTCTATGACAACCGGGCGTTAACTCTCAGCGGTTTAATTAATATGTGATAAGGTGTCTATGTCTTGTCAGAGCACAGTTGAAAGAAAGCTTTAAGATTGATAATAGCCAGGAGCGTAGCTAAGAATTTTCCATCATTTGGTGGCCCATGGGCAGTGGCGTAGCTAGGATGGGGGGAGAAGAGGAGATTTTGAAAATCCTCCACTTGAGGGGGCCCCCAAATGAGTATTTTTTACTTTAAATAATTAATATTACGCAATATGTCGGGGGCCCCAAAAAGGTAATCCTCCGGGCCCCCAAAGGATGGAAAACTCCTAGCTACGCCCCTGCGATTGGGGGGGGGGGCGGGTTTTGACCTTTTTGGGGGCCCTTGCACGCTACGTAATATTGAAAATTTAATCTAAAAAATACTCATTGGGTGCCCCCCCTCAAGTGGAATTTTGAAAGTCTCCCCTGACGTTTGATGTTTGAGATTACAAAGGCTACGCTGATATAGAAGGATCAGGATAACATTACGGTATTATTTTAGTTGACCAGGACACAAAGGTATATACAAAATGACTTACAGGTGTTGCTTTTGTTTTTCTAATCCTTATTTTACTCGGCGAATTTGAAAAAGAATGCCTTATAGAGCTACTTTCATGTTGTCACTAAATGCGTTTAAACACACATTATCATTCTTATCATTAAAACTCACGTTGTTTTCAACATGCATTTTAGTGCCGTGAATACGAACAAAGAGATACATGTATTATTATTATTACTGCTTTTATATTATTATTATTGCTTTTATATTATTATTATTGCTTTTATATAGCTCTACTTTCAGGCTCATAGCATGCTCAGAGCGCTTTGGTCCAATCTCATTTGTGGACCTGTGGGGAGGGGAGGGGGTATCTAGGAGTTGGTTTTCCGTGCTGCCTTTAGGCGCTCAAACATAACTCTGCCCGAGTCGGGTGTCGAACCTCGAGCCCCCTTGTAGGTAGCCAAGCCAAGTTCAACCGCACTTAGCCTCTCGACCTTAATCGATATAGATCTATTACTTTCACCATCAATGACCAAGTTGTGCCCCCCTGAAGTAGATCTACGTCTCCTACGGTTAAATGAGTGCGGTGCAGTGCTTAGGGGGCGGGGTCGTACATGGCCGTGTGGACGTCACATGAAAATAATTTATAGCGCTAGCAAATACGCATCCATTGTTAGTCTTATAAAGTTCTTAACAAGCTAGAGCATAAAAAAAATAAGCCTTTATCACAAGTGGAACCAGCTACAAATTGTAAACAAAAAATAGCCTTTAATTCTAGACATACAAGTAGTTAGTTCCCCTTTCAGAGCTTGCGGTCTATAGGGAAGATGATGTAAAGATCATCTGTTTCTGTGGCCCACGGTTAACGAGGATGTCATGTGGCCAACACAACGGCCAACCACTTTCACAATTTCCCAGCTCATGTCAGGTATCCATTAGAGCTGGGTGAACATTGAGGCGCCCCAAGATCCCGAAAATTAGAAATCCTAGACTTCACAGAGACTTTTTGGGGGGTCCGTGGGGGCCCTGCATTTTGCATAATATATAATGTTAAATGTAAAAAACACTCTTTTGGGGCCTCCCTCAAGTGGGGGCCTGGGGGGGATTTTTGAAATTCTCCCCCCTCCTCCCCCCCCCCTAGCTACGCCACTGCTTGTGCCCATTAATATCTAAATTATACTGCACTCTTTAGCAAAGAAAACGAAAATTTTAACCCATCACCTTGATATTAAGAAAACAAAACTGTGAATTGGTCTATTTCAGTGATGCCCAAAATACGGCCAGAGGGCCTAATTCGGCCCAACACGTGTTTTTTTTCCAACCCATTAAATCATCGGCACAAAGAGTAGAAAATCTCCCCCTCCTTTTATTTCAACAAAAAAAAAAATAAAATAAAATAATAAAAAATAAGTTGAAAAATGTATCTACAATAGGTCCCTTCCCTTTTTCTATGGTTACTCACATGACTCTTTTTAACCAATCAATACGCTCTCACCATGGGCGCCCGCAGGATTTTTTGCAGGGTGGTGCAAGCACTGGCGGATCCGGGGGGGAGGGGGGGGGTGATCACCCCCCCCTCGGCCGGCCCCCCCCCTACGAGAAGTAATGAAGAAACTTAAGAATTAAGATATGTAATGTAAAGCCGTATTCTGTAAATCAGAAAAACAAGAGGAGGAGACATTTACTAAACATGTACAGTTTATCTGGTTTTTCATTCATTGTGTCTCACGTAAAGAGGTAAATGTAGAACAAACGCTATTTCTAAAGACTGATATGGAAGAAGATTTCTAGCCATCACGGGGCAGCCTTGTCCGAGTAGTTTGTCCATGTCGAGACTGTACAATGCCGTTAGACACGTGTAGCACGTCTCTCTGAACCACAGGAACTTAACTAATGAAGTCGAATACAATCGCAATCTACAAAACGAACACTCAAAGACATCTGCTCAGTGCCTGAGATATCTGCAGTTTTATCACTAAAATACCCAACAAATACAGTTATTTCATGATGCTGCAGCTTGTAGTTTTTTGGGCTTTTGCTGCTGCCAGTACTCCGTTGATCCAAATCAACGTTTTGACTCGAATTACGACATGTGAAGAACATTCTTGTATCTCTTCTATTGTAAACTGGTGTTTAACCCGCTGTTTTAACGAGCGCTGACACCGAACGCAACTATATAGCATTTATCTCATCGAAAGATAATTGGCACATTTTTTTTTTCTAGACCTTAGCAGGCATTAGCTAATTATAAACAAATAATTGTAGCATTTTAAGTCTTAAGACGATTTTTCCCTTTGCAACTTGTGTGACTAAAGAGGCCAATCCTTTGTACTTTCAACCTTCTTTCTACTACTATTTTGTCTGGCATCTGCAATCCAGGACCTTCCTTAAATGCACGCTCTTCATGTGGATCTATCCAAAACAACTTTTTCCCAGCTGTTGGTGTTGATTTTGAAGAGCTTTGTGTCGCGTTTGCATAGTACATTAGTATACATCAGCAGTAGACGACCAGCGGATCTCATGCCTTCTGTTAAATCACAACACAGAATGTTTTGTGAAAGTCGACCTTGTGGCATTCATAATAACTATAGCTATGTGCAAATATAAACAAATCGTCACAACTAACATGCTATAGAATATTTGACACCCTTCATAGTGCAAAGAATAGCAAGCCTATAATAAATCGTACATGGTCGAACATGAACTACAGATTTGCCTATTCTAGTTACAATAATAGCATATCTTTACAACTGTTTTTTTAGTGGAAGCACAACTTTTTAAATTACTACACTTTATAATATTCTAATGATAGGCTTTGAGATTTAGATTTAGAAGACCAAATTTTCCTAATATTAATATTTGTTAAACTCTTGCATTAATAATGCACGGTCATCCGTAAGGGGGGAGGGGCAAATGATAGTGCACTTGCACCCCCCTGGATTCTGACTGAATCTACATCTACGTTATAAAAAAAAAACAGATCTGGAAGATGTATTTCATTATTTAAAAAGTGGCTAAAGTGTGGTTTCTCGGAATTCAGAGGCGCGCACATACATGGTTGGCTTTCCATTCCATACGCCTTATCTACTTATTTCTACTTCTACATTAACCAGTGGAAGCACTACTTGTTCAGTTGCTACTTAGAAATTAATTGATTTGATGGTGCGAATTGATGGCTAGAATTTTGCTACTCAGAATCCAGGGGGGTGCAAGTGCACCCCCTTGCACCCCCCTGCGGGCGCCCATGGCTCTCACATAACAAATACATTCTATGTAATAGCGTCACGCTCCACTGCACATTTCATTCAATAATCTTGTCAAGTGGATCAGAGGAGATGGAACAAGCGAAAATAATAATAAATATATGTTTTTTAACTTCTAAAAGGGAAATAACGTTCAAACGTATCTCTCAATACTTTAAGATTGACTACCCCTTTTTCAAACGCAAACAAACTCAATTAATTACCACTACGGATCTGTGACGTGGCAACGGGCTATTGGTCTCCACTGCCCACAGGCAACGTCGTCACATCTCAGTGTTTAGGTCTGCTATGACGATTGGTCTAGATACTGCTAGTGCCCCGTAGCCTCCATAACAGATTTAGTGTCCCTCCAGCAGTGGCGTAGGTAGGGTGAGAAGAGGTGGGGGGGAGAATTTAAAAATACACACGGGCCTCCACTTGAGGGGAGGGAGCCCAAATGAGTATTTTTTTACATTCAATATTTATTATTACGCAAAAAAGCATGGGCCCCGAAGAGTTCAATCTCCATGGGCCCCCAAATGAGTATTTTATTACATTAAATATTTAATATTACGCAAAAAAGCATGGGCCCCGAAGAGGTTCAGCTCCATGGGCCCCCCAAATGATGGCAAATTTCTAGCAACGCCCCTGCCCTCCAGATACCTACCACTTAACTCTCGGGGAAATCAGCGCAAGAAATGTGATCCTGTCTCCATGAACTCTTCACAATAACAGAAGCAGGACGTGACAGCATCACGTGGGCATCGCCTAGGCATCTCGTGGGCATCACCTAAACATCACATGGGCATCACCTGGACATCACCTGGGCATCACGTGGACATCACATGGGCATGACGTGGGCATCACCTGGACATCACATGGACATCACCTGGACATCACCTGGACATCACATGGGCATCACCTGGACATCACATGGGCATCACCTGGACATTACATGGGCATCACCTGGGCATCACGTGGACATCACCTGGGCATGACGTGGGCATATTCACATTTAAGATATCTTTCTCTTCATATCAACAATATTATGAATCAATCGTGTGCGTTGTTACAGATTTCGTATCTTCAACCTAGAAACCAATACATGCCTTAATAACAAACATAGAAACCAATACATCCCGTAATAACAAACCTAGAAACCAATACATGCCTTAATAACAGGACTTCTCAGGCGAGCGAACATATAACACTCACAGCATGTAATACTTCATAGCAAGACATGAAACCGGAGCCACAACGCTGTTCAGAATTGATATTGATTTTTTCGCTACTTCTTGTCTGTCAGTCTGTCAGTTAAAGTTAAAAAATGGAAATTGTTGAAGGAAACTGGATTGAGTTTATTTGACGTCTATCGGTTATAAGGAATGTATAGAATAAAGAGTTGTATTTATATAGATAGTCAGAGAGAGAGAGAGAGAGAGAGAGATTGAGAGAGAGTGAGACAGTGAGAGATAGACAGAGGCAGAGAAAAAAAGAAAGAGAAATAGAGAGAGAGAGAGAGAAAGAAAGAGAAACACAAAGTGAGAGACAGAGAGAGATGGAGAAAAGATCAGGGGCGGACCGGGTTGTCAAAATCGGCGCGAGCATTTTTATTTCATCCGGCCCAATAATTGTATATGATATGATGGACATCCAATTCTAGATCTACCTGTTCTCAAAGTCATTCTGTTACGTTTGATAATGTATCGCTAGCTGTCACGTGACTACGTCGCCCCTTTTGTCAGAGAATACTATAAGGCCTTTAACATTAGAATGCGTGCCTTAGTAACATCCATGCTGCCCTTATCTTACAGACAATATTAAAAAAAAAACACAATATAAATGCTATGGTCCTACCGGATCATTTGGGTACCGGCCCACCGGGCATTAGCCCGAATGACCATGTAGCCAATCCGCCCCTGACAAAAAGAGAGAGAGAGACAGAGAGATATACGGAGAGAGAGACAGAAAGATACAGAGAGAGACAGAGAGAGAGAGAGACACACACACACAGAGATATAAAGAGAGGGAGAGAGAAAAAGAGAGACACAGATAGATATACGTAGAGAGAGAGACAGAAAGATACAGAGAGAGACAAAGGTACAGAAAGAGAGATACACAGAGACAAAGAGAGAGAGAGAGAGAGAATGAGACAGACAGAGAGAGGGAGGAGAGAGATGTATTTTATTTATTCTTTCCTGATCAGCTTTGTGTTACAGAGAAGCGTATGTAAGATTCTTTCGTGTGGTTCCCGAGGGGGAGATAAGAAGGGTGATTGCCAATTGTAAAATTGGGATTTTTTTCCCCTTTACCTTTGACTTCTTTAAAACAAAATAAAAATATATATATAAGCCTTTTTTTTTTTTAACTAAGGTCGTAAGACAGAGCGCAAAACTAGAACAAAGCAAAACAACAACATCCTTTTTAATTTAGCGAGCAATACTTGTATAAATATTGTTACGAATCTCACTATTCAGGCTCTCTGCAAACTGCACCATACACCACCAACGTAAATAACTTGACAACTCCGGGCTCCAAAGTAACGTAATAATTTAATGGTCGAATAAATAACAATCAATGCTGTACAATTGGCAGCACGTAACAGACTGTACAAATATCTCTCAGATAGCACCGTATCGCCGTATCACTGTTGCGCGGGTCTCCCTGTCTCGTCTTGAACTTGCACTGTGCCGTAGTAACGAACTGTAGACCGAGAAGTTGTGTCCCTGGCCTCTGATACCTTCGTTCTTTATATAGGGTCCCTGCTGGCCTTCTCGAACCGGACAGAACGCCCCTCGACGTTTCCAGGTGGTCAGATGACTATAATCCTCGTGACGCTCCTGAGCTCTGTTCACGCCGTTGAACTTTCATGAATGTTCTTGTTGAGACGCGTCGCGGCTGACCATAACACTCGTCACGCTTGACCGCTCGTCTGGCCTGGGGCGATTTGTGTTGGCTGACTATACACACCACTACTCCCCCGTCTGTGCCACAACAGGTTCATAACAATATTTTAAAAATCTGTTTGAAAATTTTTAGAGTCCTTTCGAAATAAAATTTTAAAGAGTCTGATCTTCCTTCATAGATTAGGATTCTCCTTTTTCTTCTTGAAACTGTCGGGTAGAGTTGAGCCTTTGGCACTTGGAACTCTAGGCCAGCAAAAGTGAACAAGAGCTCCCTCTCACCGGCCTGTATGAGAACAGTATACTCAGTTCTGTCTGGTGGGTGCGACAGACTCGCTGCAAGAGGCCGCGTAAACTAAGACCCCCGCCATTTTCCTTTTCTATACCAGGCTAACCGTGCGGGACACGCCATTTATGTAACGGCCTCTTGAGGAACAGCGCCTGGATTGTGACAAGGTTGTGAGCGCCTTTTTACGTCTCCGCGCAGTGCAACAAGGATGCTCTCGCATCCCCTTAGGCACCCCTACGGGAGTCTTGTTTTGCTACCCTTTAGCCTAATCGTTTCCTCCTACGATCGTTTCCACCCGGGCGCCACAATGAGGCAGTGTAACATGCCCGGGCATAGGTTAAGATAAGACCATCCAAATTTACCACAGGTCGACCGGGGGGGGGGTGGCAGAGGGCCGGAATCGAACTCGAGATTCCCCAGCGGCAGTACAGAGCGCATACCGCACGACCAGCATTCCACCCAAACAATACAACATCTACACAACTTCAACGCGTGAGTTTCTTTGACCAATGGCTGAGGCCTCGACCAGTAACACGACCCTAATGTCATG
>JADKLZ010055492.1:0-19383 GCA_021533235.1 Biomphalaria straminea | reverse complement strand
CCCTCTTTCTCCCAACTGTTTGTATATTCATTCCCTCTTTCTCCCAATTGTTTGTATCCATTACCTCTTTCTCTTTCTTTTTCTATCCAATGCCTCTTTCTCCCAACTGTTTATATTCATTGCCTATTTCTCCCAACTGTTTGCACCCATTCCCTCTTTCTCCCAACTGTTTGTATTCATTCCCTTTCTCCCAACTGTTTGTATCAATTCTGAAGAGCTTCATGTCACACTTGTATGCATCAGTATATCTCTAAAGTGGATGGCCTGCAGCTTTTCAGCCTTCTATTAGATCACATTACAAATTTCTTACATGGCTCACATGCTAAGTGATCAATATTAAAACATTGTACAACCTTCTTGTCTTTATAGATAGTAGTGCTCTTATATGAAACAAACTGAAACAAATAGACAACTATTGATGCTTTCTTGTTTCAGAGTTGTGGAGAACGGTCAGGAGACTGTCATGATAGAAGAGGATGGGGTCCTCAAGTCCAAGAGTATCAATGGAGTACCACAGGCTCTAGATGGTCCCACATCGAAACCTAGCATTAGAGCCTAGTGTAGGAACCAAGACTTTGTTTGCTGTTGTCCTTGTAGTCAATCTTCAACTTATCATTTGGTCAGGACATGCTGTTCATATTTGTTTTCATTACAGTAAGAAAATTGAATAAAATGTGCTTATCTACAATTGGTCTTTTAATCTGAACAATGTTGAAAGTCCTACTTTGTTGATTATACTTTTTAAAAAAATACTAAAAAAAAAATAATTCTGGACTTTCTCTTAGCCAGTGGAAATGAATTCTTAGTAATTTATATCCCTGCAGTCCAACAGTATTTAGTAATTGTCTCTTTTTTTTTTTGGATGGTTCAATATTTATGACAAATTAATTCTTTGTTTCTTTGTGTTTGCAAGTATTGCAGCCAACTATATCATTTGGACTAAGGTGATTTAAGCTGTTTCATATCATGATATACAATTTTAATCCTACACATGTCAATCTATGCGTCTTAATGTTGTTATTGATTTCTGAATATGTTTAAAAACAAATTATTATTTGCCATAAAACAAGCTTTGCAATTTAATTTGTTACTGGGTGAAAAATTTTTTTTTTTACAGTAATAATTAAAATAACCTTTCATAATTTGTTTTTTCAATTTATGAAGTCTTTTCAATTAAAATTAATTTTCATCTTCTTTCAGTTTTAGGCTATTACAAAATAAAAAATCTTAAAAATACATTTCTGTAAATTGTCAATCTGAAATCAAACTTGAATTTGAAGTGACCCCCATATCAGTTGTCTGCATTCAACTTATTGAAGAATGTGTGTGTGTGTTTCTGCAAGAACAGATGTAACTGACCAATTGAGCACTTGTCTTTGTGTGAATGTGTATACTATTTAATCCCAAGTGTCTGGTGATGTAAGAACAAGATGAGAAGAGAGAGTGAGAGAATGTTTGACATACACATTATATAAATATATCTACTCAGCATCCATGCGTTCAAACTTGTATCTATTAACTGTGGATTGAAACTATAATGTAGCTCTTGTATTCTAGAATGCTTGGCTCCATAGTTGTTTAGTAACCATATTGTGATTTCCATAGAAAACTGTATTACCATCACCCATGTTACTGTCCAATCAACAACATTAAAAAGTACAGGTTATGCTGTTCAGCCTTGTATTCATTCAATATGTCTTTTGTTTTAGTGCTTTATGATTATACACACACAGACAAATAGTGTTTTTGGGTTTATTGCAATGTTTATTTCAATTACTATGGTGACAGTATTTTTCTATGATTCTGGCTTTGTGGAAGACAATAAGTCTCTTACTGTACTGGAAATGTGGCGCCTGTATCTATGTCTTTGCCTGTTGTATGTACAGATGTATCAGCAGCTCTCAAATTTGTACTTTAGGACTACACACATGCATTACTTTAAGGTATTCAATAAATGATTTATTGCATTCTCTGGCCTTCAGCATGTTTTTTTTCATTCATGGTTTTATGTTTTTGCATTTAGTTCTTCTCTAGAAATTAAAGCAGAAAGTGTTCATTGATCATAATCATATACTGTCAGCTGAGCAGTTTCAATGTTAGTTTTGAATTCACTGCATATAAGTTCTTAAATTTTACTAATAAACACTTGGCTTAAATTATGTCCCTGGTACTTGCCTGGCAGTAGATCATTCATGAAAATGATTCAAACAATGAAAATACATGTGTATATTTATTTACAGTAAGTGATTTAGAAAAGAAACTATAGGATTGCATCATCTAACACAATATCAACATACACAACTCACACTACTATAGTAGGTCAGTAATATATGCAAATATTAGTTTTTTAGACAAATATTAAAGAAGTCTAAATGGACATGGAAAACCAATGACTTTTATCTTATCTTGCCTCACATAATCATTTTACACCATTTCATAATTCCCTTCATTTGTCTGAATTTATGAAAAAGGGGTCTACTGTAATAGAGATAAACCAAAGTCACTAGATTGTAAGACCATTTTTTAAAGTGTAAATGCGACTACTTTATCAAGCTTCAAGAAAAATGTTTTCATCTAGTTATGCACAGTGTGAATTAATATCAAGTATGCTTCAATCATTACATAAAGCCTATAAAACCTATTTCACTAATAAAGTAGCATACTTTGTATACACCCATTGCAGAGCAACTTGTTCCATTACTATTCATTTGGCTTTTTATAGAGAACATCAGTTCTGAAAGAGCTAGAGAACACAAGTCTGCTGAATATGCATTTTAGACTGAAAGGAAAGGAGCTACAGTTCAAGACTGGTGAAAAGACAACTAACAGACATTGGTTTTGTCTGTGTTGCTTGTGTAAAAATATGTAGGTCATATCAATGTCTGTGTAGACATGTGTAGTACTGCTAATGATTCTCCCCTATTTGAAAAAGGAGAAATATCTGAAGACCTGTATCACTATCAAGGATCACTTGTATAATTTTATAACAATGAATTTAAAGCTGCATCATAAACCATTTAGATAAACATCTTAGAGGCCATTCGAATAGACTTTTGTAAGGCATTTAACAAAATGAATCAACATAGTTTGCCAAGAAAATTAAATATTTTGTCATTACACCAATGGATTCAGAATGGGCCTCATTCACCAAATGTAAATACACACATTTTGCCACGTCATAATATTGATAAAATAGTGAAAAATACAGATCACGTGACACCCTTACGTATTGCGTAATTTGTATAGAACATATACAGAAAATGTTGTTTGTTTACGTTTGGTGAATGAGGCCCATTTAATGATAGTGAGAGAGCAAACTGTAATAATAAATGGCTCTAAATCATCAATAATAGTAAACTCAGGTGTACCCCAGGGAACAGTCTTAGACTATTGTTTCTAATTTACATAAATGACTTACAAAATAGGATTAGTTGAGGAACTAAAGTCAGATTGCTTGCAGATGATTGCATAATATATTAACAATAAAAAAACACAAGATACTGAAATTTTACAAAGATAAGCAGATTAATTATAACAAGATTACAAAGAGGCGGCCCCCGTTGGAGTCGGATCCCTGTCAGATCCGCCTATTCGCAAGATGTTTCCGATGCTCCTTCTAAGTTGAAAATAATTAACTTCTCGCTGGACGAAGGAGGATGGCAGCGAGCAGGGTATAAAACTGCCTTATCTTGATGTTTGCGCAATAGAATGTAGTTTGGACTCAATTCCTGCATGCTCCCATCCCCTCCTGCGGAAGGTTTGGACTAGGAAGTAAACTATCTTCAACTCTGATGAAACATTCGAAACATGTAAAACAAACAGACACATAACCCAGGAGCGTCGAGATAATCAGTTCAGCACACTAACCACACGACAAGGCATTGCTCTTAATAACAAACTGATTACAAACTAATGACCTGATATATACAATATGTCACACAAGCGATTTTAAGCACTCTTAATATATATCTTAATTATTCTTATTAATAATAATTTGGATGTAATTTAGATAAAATTTACGTAAAATAAAAAAAAAAAAGCCCAGATAATCAATAGAATGAATGCAATATTCAATTTAAAAATAGAAGATTAGTATTAGTTTATTATAACATTTGAAATAAACATCCGGAACAATCTATTATAGATACTTAAACTATCGCAATATTTCTGAAGGAACAGTTAAGGTTAAATCATATTTTCAAAAGCCTTTAGTGTTTTGTTTTTTTAACTAACCGTGATGGACAGACCAACCAACAGACGAAACGCACAAAAATATGCTTCTTTCAATCTAATGGGGGCACTAAACAATTTTTTTTTTAAATCTGATTTTTAAAAACATTTTAGAAATTAGTTTAAAATCATGTCATGGCCAGGCTTTACGCTAGTACAGGAAAGTGGCTGGTAAAAGTTCATTTAAAAAAATGTGCATAATATCTATATGTAAAGAGCATTTCTTATTTTAACATTTCCTCCCTTACATTTACGTAATTGTTTTAGAATTGGTGTTTTGTTATTAAAAAATTGCTTGCATAATTTATTTCATAAATTAAACGGTTTGCTTTTAGAAAACTAAAAGTAGCAGTTGCACCTAAACCTTTCAAGCCACATTTAATGGTGAAATAATATTTTTCTTATCTCTTCTAGTTTTGGTGCCCTGAGTGTGACAGAGGGACATTTTGCACAAACCTAATAGCGGCTTTTCCCTTACGGGAGCCGCTAAAAATGGGAATCAAATTGGAGCATGTCTTTCCACCCAGAAAATGCAAATTATTAAGAAGAAGAACAACAAAAAAAAAAACAACTAACAACTAAAAAGTACTAATTTTATTCATGGTAAACCAGTCACACAGACTGAAGTCTCCAAATACCAAGTGTATTAAGAAATGAGAAGTTATGGAACTCCAATATTGTTAAATTATTTAAAAAATCAAACAGAGCATTAGATTTTATTAAAAGAAATTTTTGCAAATCAAACAGGAAAATAAAACTAAAAAAGCTATTTAACCTTAGGCCAATACTTGGGTATGCCTCCTTTTTTTGAGACCCTACAACTCAAGAAAGAAACTAGAACAGACATTAGACACAAAATAGGAGCCATGAAATTTATAACAAAAGGATACCCACATTTGATTAGTATGACATCATAAGTAAAATCACTAAATTAAAAGACACTTCAGCACAGAAGAATAAAAAGTAAAGTACTGGTATGGATAATGCATAAAACACTGAACTTTAATTAACAAATATAATACTCAAAAAAAGACACATTTCTTATTCCATTTGCTAGGACAAATTCCTAAAGCAATAGTTCCTATTTAGTGTTGTTTGAGCATGGAATTGGTTGCTTGAATCTGCCATGAAAACACACAACTTTGCAGAGTTTGCTGCTAATGACATGCATGACTAAACTAACAAATGAAAAGTCTTTTGAAGTAATATCTTTAGTTTTTAACATTAACTGATCGAATACTGATTCTAATATATAATAGGGTGCAAAAAAATGTTTTTAAAGTTTGATATATCATAGGTCAAACTGAATATGCTTTTTGAAAGAACTACCAGACTTTTAAATTGGGTTTAAGAAGACATGTTCTTTTTTTCTAGTTCAACATGATGATTCTATGGTTGTTGTTGCAGACTAATGGCTACTTGTCTCAGAAAATTTAAATAAACAGGATGTTTCTTTAAGTATGGTTGGCCGAAGGAATGAAATAGAATATGTATATAGCTGCCTGGTCATGCCATAAGTACTCTGGACTGTAGTCTAGATATTCCAAGGTTCTAACCCTGCCTGCTGCCATCCCTCACTGTTCCATGTGAGGTTTGGGGTAGGATGTAATTATCTTCTATTCTGAAGAAGCATCTGAAAGATGTAAAACAGACAAACAATACTTGGAATAACTCAAAAATCTGGACTATGTTATTTGTGTTGGGTTTTAACACATTTTATTGACCAAAATAATTCACAGAGAAATCAAAATATTTATATAATGTAGATCTTGACGCAATAGATCATTTATATTCATATTTATATTTCAAAACATTCATTAAAACTAACTGGTAAACAATTTTCAAAGGTGATTGTCAAGCATTTTATCCATATTCAGTCACATATCAATCATGGATTCATTCAACTTCAATCATTGATCATTCAGACATCCATCAATGATTCATTCAAACTAATCAGTGCAGCTTTATGAAGGCCCACTTAGAACCTGGACAATGTTTTTCAGTTTATAAGAACGGATCTAGGCAAAGCCTACAGTTTTTAAAGTTTTATAAAATATAATCCATGGAGACTTGAAGTTGTCAACATTAAATTTAAATTTGAACTTTTCAAAAAGTATTTACAGTCTCCAAGAGAAATGCTAAAAAGCCTTGCTAAAATAGTTTTTCCAAAACAATTGAAAAATTATTATTTTTTTTTTACCTTTTATTAAGGGTATATTTAACAGAACTTAAACTATTGAACATGCACACATCATAGAATGGTCACTGATGAGAACTTGATATTACAATAGCAAAATGCTTACACAGAATGGTAACTTGGTTATTCCTAGCACAAAAAAAAATTTTTTTTTTTGATATGTCAGATAAGAATTTATACTTAATACACCGTCACACATAAAAACAAAATGTAATAATAAACTTGATTGCTTGCAGTTCTTTAAAAAAAAAAAGAAAATTTTCTTAATCAAAACATGTATAAAACTATAATTACATTAAAATAATAATGTCTTAAATTGGCCTGCTTCTTATCAAAATATGTAAATGAAATATGTACATAGAGGTACACCAAGGATTATGTATGAGTGATGCATATGTAAATATTTTAACAATAAGAAAAAAAACTTCTTAGAGGTGTGCCATGAGAACTTAATTTTTTTTTTTGCAATGCGAGTTGGCAAGACTTTGTTTGTAGCATGCTGGATGCAACAGAGGTCACGAGAAAAGGGTAAATTTTGAAGAAATGGACTAGGATGACTCGAGGCTTGTGATCTGAAGGGCAGAATAAAGTTTTACCCATTTCACACAGCATTTCTATACACAAATGAAACGAAATTGAAAAGAAGGTGACTGGCTCTTAGTTCCAATGCTGGACAATAAATGACAAATTTTACTATCATGAGCTACAACTTGTCTATCAAAATAAAAGTTAGAAGCAGTCTAGTTGGGGGTTTCAGTTTATCTTATAGATTAGTTAAATATTTGCCATTACTATTTGAGACCTAGTTTCACTTAAAATATAACCTCATCTACAGATCAACATGGTTTGTGATAGACCATTTCTATAATTTTAAATTAAAATTCCCAGATCCTATTCAAGCTTAACAGTCCTTTGTGGATTACTATGGATCTATTCATATTTAAATATTTAGAATGCTATTGTGTAATCGCTCACAGACATGGAAACTGAATGTGCCAGACTCATAAGAAAATTTGTAAACCAGTGTTCTAGGTGACTAGATATATGGAATAAGACAAAATACTGACAGGGAATTGTTAGTTGTACAAAGACAATCATACATATCTGAAACAATCTTTAGGAATGACTTCAAATGTTCTTTGAATTGAACAATCTTGAGTATTATCTGCAGGACTCAAAGAACACTCTGAATTAATGGCAAACGAAATTCATACAAGTAAATATACAACCAAATTAGAATACGTCTGCAACAAACATGGGAAAAAGTGATAAATATAAATAATAAATATACAATCATTTATATACACATTTGTTCATAATAGTTTGTAAATAAAGAGAAAGAAAAACATTTTTAATAATCTATATCAATCATTTGACTTAGTCATTAATTAATTGCCTAAATAGTAGGCTACTTAAATCAAGATATAATAATATTGACTAATAAATATTCTATTCCTGTATCCAAAAGATTTTTGCCCAATATGGAATTTTCTTGAACAAGCTACACTTTTTTTTAGAATAATTGGGTCTAGTTGTAAAGAAAATGTTCCTAGCTTAGTGAATAAACATATTAAAAAAATATAATATATTCATTAAAAAAAACAGGTTAAGAAACCAAATTAAAAATAAAAATAAATGTACAACTCCTGAGATTATCTAAAGGACAAATATAAAGGATTAATTATGTACACAGCAATAAACATCACATTCTTATCTCTTCATATTTTGTACATTCTAATCAGACAACAGAAAGAAGATGGCACATATTTCAAAGATTGTATTATGCTCAAAAGATATATTTATATATATATATATGTATATAAATTGTCATTTCTATTATGCTCTAAATGTCCCAGGATCTAGACACCTCAATATGTTTAAAGCTTTAAGTACAAATGTTTTGAGTACCATTTAAGGTCAGGTAAAGGTAGATGCTCTGCCACAAAAAAAACAAACAAAGTACAAGCATGTAGGAGACATTATCAATTAAAGCTGATCATTTGACAAGGGATCAACAACAATGTGAAGCATCATAATAATTTTTTTCCTGGTAGACAGCGCTCATTACAAAAAAAAATTCCAAAAGATTTGAACATATAAAATTGTACTATTTTTTAAGACATCAAGAAATTTAAAATAATATTAAAATTATTATTTCTTTCTTTGCTCTACATAAAAAAACATATAAAAAAAACAACAGCAACCAACTAGCAGAAAGAAGATTTAAAAATATCCTTTTTCAATAACCACAATTATGTTTACATTAAAATGTTAAATTCATAATCTTTGAAACTCTATGTTGAGTACTAGTTTTATATTTCTTTCTAGATTCAACAAATCATTTGACTGAGAATGACATTATAAGTAATTAAGAATGAAGGCCTAAAAAAAAAAAGAAGTCAAGGATAATCTTTCTAGACTTGAAGAAAGACACAATGGTCTACCCGTAATCAACTCCTGAACTTAAAGTTGCCTAGCCTAAATATAAATAGTATTAACTGATTGCCATTCTTTTTTTTTTTTTTTTAAATTTTCATCAGATTAGTTCATTTGGTTTTAGTCCAGGATCTGAGACTTTGTAGTCCAAACTATACATAGTTGACAAAAACAATTGTGCAAAAAAAAAAAAACACAAAAAAAAAACAAACAAAAAAAACAAACGAAAAAAGCAATAACACAAATAAAAATTCCTATAGTAATAAAGTAAACCAACACACTCAAACACATATACAATATTTATATATGTATATAAATAGCATGTATAATTTATTTTTAACAAAATATTGACTATAAAACAGTATAACTCTTTCTATCACACATACTTCATTGAAGTCTCTATATAAATATCACTGTTTACTATGTAACTAATTATTTACTGAAAAAAACAAACAAACCAATAACTAGCAAACTGAACATCATTCTATCATTTAACTTTTTTTTTTTTACAACTGATTTCTAATAGAAACTGTACAACAGTTTTTTACTTTCTTCTAGGAGAAATTTCATAAGAAATTTCAAACAGTTGTAAGCTAATCTTTTGTTAAAATTAATCATAAACTCTATCAATGAATTGTAATTAAATAATAATGCAAAACTTAATTGTATCTCAAATATTGATAAGAATGAAAAAAACCAAGTCTGGAATAAAATTACACACTGGAACTTTATGCCAACATTCTTTGCTTGGTACTTTAACTTGGTACTTAAACTTGGTACTTTAACTTGGTACACTTAAACTTGGTACTTTAACTTGGTACACCAGCCTACTGGTATCCACACTTCTCAAGAATATCCGTTTAGTGAATGATATGAACATTGCAATCACAAATTTTCTCCAATTATCTCAGAGTTTTTTTTTCTCCATGTGTTAGATTCACAATGTCTGCAGTTTTTTGTTGTCCTCACAATTCTTTGCCACTAAGAGTGTCCCAAATGTAAAGCTACTTTCCAAAGAATGCAAAGCACTGCTAGAAAATGTATGTGAGTTACACAACTTTGAGGTACAGATGCAGAGTTCTTGCTGGGGTCTAGCAAATTGCTATTATCCCAGGAACTTCCATAATTGGATGTGTAGGGCAAGTTGACCCTGGAGCGCTCCATAGTCACCAGGATTAAAGGTGAGAGATTCAAGTAAGAAACAATGTTGGGACTGCCCATATGGATCAGATTGTAGATACGCTCAGCTTCACCTTGGCAGGCTTCCACCTAATGAAGGATATATGAAAAGGCAATAATAAACATGACCACAATAGAATTTATAATTGTTAAGTATGCTAATATTTAGTTCCTTAAGAACTATAGGATAATTCACTTAAAGGTCATCTGTTTCTATGGCCTGCGGCTAACAAGGGTGTCATGTGGCCAGCATAATGACCAACTACCTTTACTTTTCCCAAATTAATGTAAAATGTTGTAAAATGTTTTACATGTTTCGGAAATTCCTTCAGAGTTGAAGATAGTTATTTCCTAGTCCAAACCTCCCGCAGGACGACGGGGGATGGGAGCGGGCAGGGTTTGAACCCGGGACCATTGGTAAATCGATACGACAGTCCAGCGTGCAAACCGCTCGACCAGGCAGCCATGTAAGATACCAGAGGCACCTAAAAAGGTCATGTTCTTTGCCAGGATTCAATCCTGGCATCCCCGGTTTGGAAGCATAGTGCTTTACCACTCAAATTTAGTTGACAAAAATAAAAGGTTGAACTAACTCTGTAACTAAAAGGAATAAAAAAACAAACAAACAATATAATATTAAAATGAATACCTCAAAAGTAGCAATTGTTAAGCATTATCACTGCTTTAAAATAGTTTACTAAATTGCTATCAGTCTAAAAATAACATTTGATAGAAATATGTATATGTAATTTTAATTTTTGCAGGTTAAATTGTTTTTGAGTGTGAGCTCTAATGTGAAATATATAATGAACTATAGTGTATATATATATGGATGTGGCAAAAAATGTAGGTCACAGCTGGGGCTGCACGGGAAATACTGTATTCCTAACTAATCTCTTCGGACTCGAAGACAAGCCTTATATATATATATATATATATATATACTTTTATGAACTTAAATGTACATTTTGCTACTTGTAAGGACTGGACCAGAAGACATTATTTAAAATAATATTTATTGATACTTTATTACAGGGTATTTGGAGAACTAATTAGCTACTAGTACGTAGTCATTGTTCCTCCATTCAAACAAATCAGCCACAACCTTTTTCCATGGTCAGTCTGGTACAGCATTAGGTAGAAATTTTTTCCTTTCACATTATTTCTTTTGAAAGTTGTATAAGTTTAGCATTTCATTATTGTCAAATAATATTTTGACAACCCTGGCTTTCAATATCGTTTTCTCAAGATCAAAATGAAGTACCAACATGAAGTTTCTGTTATTTAATTCCTTTGTTTAATTGACTGCAATATTTTATTTCACTATAGTAAAAAAACAATCAATCATCAGAAATGATCAAACTGTTCACAAATCTCTGAAAATGTGTTCCTATTTCAAAGTGATTTGACATTTGACAGCAGGAGGAGCTTACCTGTAAGGCTGTGGCCTGTTGTACTGTTGGGGCTATAATAACAACTAGTTCCCAGTGTATGCTGATGTAGCCAAACACATCACACTCCTTGACTGTAATGTGATCTGACAGACTGTTCAAGACATCCATGGCAGAGATAATTCTTGATTTACTGTGCAAGGCAGCTGCTGACATTAGCCTTGGGTCCCACAAAATCCTTAACTGGGCAGCTGAGTAAAAAACAAAAGATGAACAAATTTTAACTGGGATTGTAAAAATCTAATTAAATAAAAAAAGAAAAGAATGTATGAAATGGATGAACAGAATGTGTCTTAATTTTCAATGTACAATTTAGAACTTAGTACTGGTAAACAAAATGTACAATTTAGAACTTAGTACTGGTAAACCAAAATGTTCCCCTTTCACACCTTCCAATGTATAGGGCACATGATGTTAGGGGCATCTGTTTCTTATGTCAATGATTACCAAGCAGGGTGTCATGAGGCCAGCACACTGACCAATAGCCTTTACTTTCCCCAATTAAAATTTAATTGGTAAACAAAAGCAATATGAAATGGGTAGAGTATTGTACATTGTAAATCAATGCATCTGAGCTGGAGGGTACTGGGTTTGAGTTTGAGTTTTTTTTTTAATTTTGGAGTTTTGAGGATGCCTCGAGTCTACCCAGCAATAATAGGTACCTGAGATTAGTAGGAGAAAAGTAAAAGTAGTTAGTCATTGTTATGGTCATGACACCCTCTGAAAAGGAGAGAGAACTACTTATTAAGCAGGTAATTAAAGCTTTTCTTAAAATATTTAAATAATTAATAAATAAATAAATAAATTAAAATAAAATAAAATATCCAGTCACTCGGCTTTTCTTGATGAATGTATTTCAACATGTAATTAAAGTTCTTACCACAAATAGGACAGCACCCTCCTGGTGGAATGATGCCATCACAGCCAGGTGGATGTAGAGCTGGACATTCCACCCCAACACATGTTGCAGAGCTGCTTGTATAGCCTAAGAATAAAACAATGATCGAAACTAATTACAAAATTATATCAGTGATATTATTTTCTCAAACAGACACTACAAATGCCATTTTAACTTCATGCCTCATGCAGATAGAACCATTGCCTGCCAGACTCGACTGCAATGCTAATATTAAATTGAAGCCAAATAGTTGGCTTGAATACTGCACCTTGTAATGTTTGACTTCATGCATTTTGCATGCATACACATTTGTAGTTTTTAATAGCTATGTGGAATACCCAATCAAGTTACAATACACAGCAACATTTTTTGGGGCAACAATAACTGTTTAACTTAGTGATTACTCAGACTTCAAATGGACTTGAAAAAAAAATTGTTCTCTGAAATACTTTTCCACACATGAAGGACAATGATTTTTAAAACTCTTCTCCCATCTGTATTATGTTTTTCTAAGATGCACTAGTGTGTGTTTTCCATTAATTTTTTCACAATAAACAGTTCACTGATTCAAAGGATATATGGCATGAAAATGTATCTTTTGGGATTGACAATGTTGAAGCAGATCTGCAAAAGCTTGGGGTTAGGGTGTGGAGACGCAAGGCCCAGGAGAGGTCTGAATGGAAGGGTGTGCTGTAGCGCCACTGGGATGGAATGTGTCTTTTGGGTTATTCTATGAATTCCTTGAAGAATATTAAATATTTGATTAGTTGGCCATCTAAGCTATTTAACATTTTTTACTGCCTCAATACCAACCTGCAACATTGCCAAAAGCTTTACATTTCCCAAAGTAGTCCACAGTCACTCTGGCAGCCAAGGCGGCACATTCACTGCTGTATGTCTCTCCATCATGGCCACAGACAACGCCAGTGTTAGAGCAACCGGTCTGCAAGGAAATACAAGGTCACAAGTTTGTACAATTAACTTTTTGGCTTGATACTAGTTATTGTAATTCAGCATATTCCAATCTCAATTTAATAGTCTCCACAAAATTCTTAATCAATATTTTTCTTAAAAATGGTTTTTATAAATTACATATCTAGTACCTGGCAATGCCCTCTGTAACCAAGAGTGGCTTTATGAGCATACAAAAGGCAAACATTTGTGAATTCTTCCTCGTTTGCACTACATGCAGGATCATGATGATGGCTGTTACACACTCCACTTTCATTCACTACAAAATATAAAGAATCAGAACATTAGTTACTTTTTATAAAACGTTTTTATTATGGTTAAAAAAAACGGGGCAAAGTAGTTGAGTAGCAAAGTTCACTAAAGGGTCTCGGATTCAAATCTTGTTGAACACTGGGATTTTGAATTTTGGGATTTTAAGGGTACCCCTGAGCTCATCCAACTCAAGTGGGTACCTGACATTAGTTGGAAAAATTAAAGGTTGTTGATCAAAGGGCACCCCTGTCAGAGTTTGACAAGTTCACTTACATCATAACAAATGATGGGGATACATACCATGATGTTGCGTGCCAAATAGAAAAGGCAGGGGGGCATTTTCCAAAGGCTGCAGCCTATTTGGACAAGCCAAGCCATTGGACTCGAGACAAAAATACACCTTCTCAACACAATCGTCATTCCAACTTCAACATATGCTTCAGAGGAGGCTTCAGACATTGCCAATGACAGATCTTTATGGAGACAGCTTGCCGCCCAAATGCGCAGAACGGCGCGGGAGGACCTAAGTCCTAAGTAAGTAAGATCATTGTACCAATGACACCCTTGTTAAACATAAGCCACAGAAACAAATGAGCTTTACATCATATGCCCTATGGATCACAAGGTTTGAAAGGAGTATTTATTGCAAAAAAATAGGATGTCAGAAGTAGTTAAGAATATGTAATTTTTTTTTTTTTGTCTAGAAAAAGGGAAGAAAGAGTAGATATGGTTTACTGAATGGCAGGCTTTCTTTGATAGTTTAGACTAACAGAGTGATGCAGAACATACTTGAGAAAATTTTTAAGATCTCAAATTTTCATTAAAACAACCAAACCACTACATCTTTAATTACATTAATTTACATTTAATTAATTTGAAACAAAAGATAAGAGATAAGATAAGATAAGATAATTTTATTGATCCAATCTATTGGAAATTCAGTTTGATTACAACTTGACAACGTCAGCGTAACTACTATACAAAAACAATGTTAATGAAAAATTCGAACAACATTCACATACAAACATACATGCACATTCACAACCAGTGCTTTATGAATTTGACTTCTATGTACTTCTCGATGACAGCTGATCTTGTAACACTCTGATCGAAAGTGGGACAAAGGAGTTTTTAAATCTTTCAGTTTTAGTCTTGATGGAAAGGAGATGACCACTTCGTTCAGATCTTATGTAACAGTGGTTTAATGGGTGAAGGTTGTCTTTAAGAATCGTGAGTGATTTGGAAATGCATCTTTCTTGGAAAATTAATGAGGAATACCATTTTTCAGTAACATTATTTTCATGTGAGGATTGCGTGACTTACCACATTCATACTGAGGACAGAAACCTCCAGGTAACTCATTCAGACAGATCTGTGGCCTGGGGACACATCTAGTGCCTGTGGGGCAGGGCTTCTGGATGCACACATCTTCATCACTGCATGCTCTATTGGCGATGCCTCTGAAGACACCCGTGCACTTGGCCATGCAGGAGTTGGGATAGGTTTTACCGTTGCTTCCACACACTGGCTCATAATTTGTTGGACAATTACTGGGCATTCCTGGTTATAAAAAAAAAGTATTGATTTTGTGCTTAAAGTTCATTAGAGGCAATAAGTTATTGAAAATTCATAGCATATGTTCTTTTTTTTTTCCAACCCTTATATTGTATTTAAATTAAAAGATATTATAATAAATAAATATAGGCTATATATATATATGCTTTGTTTTATAACAATGATTAATAAGCTGCTTTATAAAACTTTACAATTTTAGAAAGATCATTTAAAATTTTACTGTCACATAAGAATTAGGATTTAAAAAAAAAAAGTAAAAAAAAAAAAAAAGTAAAAAATAAATCCACCTAACTTGAATATTAAATAAACTCAAGAAAATAGAAACAAAAATACAGACTCTAGCTACCATAGTTGCCTGCTAAAGTAATTAATTGCAGAAGAAAGTAATTAATTGCAGAAATAGGCATTTATTGTTACCTTGATATAATGGGGACTGATTATCAGGTTGACATGTCTTTCTGAAGCAAAGCAATTTGCCAGAATTACAAATACATTTGTTGTCATCTACTGAGAACTGGACACCATGCTCTGAGGACAAATACAAAATGTTACTTTTTCTTAGTTTGCATCAACCTAATGGCGTAACGCCACATTCTGCATTAATGTAAATTAATTATCTTAAACTGTTAAAAAATATAAAATATGTATGCTGTGAAAATTAAAATGTTTGAAATCATTCTGATTCAGTTGTTGCAACATCGATACTCAATAATGATAAATAAAAATAAGAACTGTCAATAGAAATACTAAGTAAAATGTTAAATTTTACATGTTTTTTAATAGAAAAAAACCCATCATATTATCAATGGCAAATAGTCATTCAACTATCAAGAGGGTCACTATCCACAGGTTGAGAACTGCTGGTTTCAACCTTTGTAAATATTCTCCATAAACTCTTGTACATCTTCATTACATTACTTTTATTGTATGAAAGTAAGCTCAGAGAAACTTTAACTTTTTTTTTGGTTATGTTATCCATAATATAAGTATATGAATCAACTGCAATAATTATAATGATCACTATTGCATCCCATGTCAATACAGATTAACTAGACAAACAAAACAGCTTTGGTCCTCATGCTGGGCAAGCAATATTCTGCCATTCCCACTGACATTTCAATAACTATAAGTGAATCAAGGTTGGGAAAGAAACATGAATCTTTGAATCTATCTTTGTCTGGCCATACCTTTGCTGTTATCATGACCCATAAGACAGGCATTTCTTTTCATGCAGGTCAGCTGTTTGCAGTTCTCTATGACGCCTTTACTACTGCAGTGGCATGCCAAGTAGCAATCTTCTTGTTTGTTGCTGTCTGTGTCATGATTAGCCAGTCTGATGTCTGACCCTTTGGGCACAAGGACCTTAGAGACTTGACCGAGTGGACAGGCTGGCAATACAAAATGTAGAAAAAAAAACAACATTTACATTCTTAATTAGCTCAAAAAAAAAGAAATGATAATAATCCCTAAGTCAAGGAAAAAGATGTCATAAATAAACAACAACAAAATCTCATTTAAATCACAATAAATATTGCTTATTGAGAGGTTAGTATTAATTCAGGGTAACTAGATTAACCTTTATGGCAAATGTAAGGTTCGCAGCTGTGGGACTCTTTGCACTTTCTTCGCCTGACTAGGCATACTTCATCTGCTGCACAAGGGTTAGGATGACAAGGGTGAGTGACTTCTTCTCTGTTCGAAAATGGACTCTCAGCTAAAGAATTAAAAATGTTTAATGTTACATTGCTTGTCTAGATTTTGTCACATTTAGTAAAAGTTCTAATATCAGATTCTCAACTATTTTAGGTTAAGAATTGTCTGCTACTGATACCCTTTTAATTAATAAGAATTTATAAAAATAAAAAAAAAATGAATTCAAAGTAAACAAACAAAAACAAAGATATTTGTTTAAATGGTTAGACTAATCATAACATACTAATTGTATCACTATACAAACACATCAGAGGACTATATATTACAGTAAATGTTAAAAAAAGAAATATATTCTGTTTCCAGATTTTGTCACAAAATAAAATGCTACTCTTAGAGCTATTGCTTACTCATGTACTGGTCCATTGAAACACACGCCCCTGGGACAGTCTTAGATGGGAGAGCATTACAAAGTGCTGGCACAGTTTGCTCCCCTGACAATCTACTCTCATCTATACACATGTTGAGAATATTGAGGCAGTCTTCCCTAGTGGGTCAAAGGGAAAAAAAAAAGGCATTACAAATAAAATTATCTACAAAAAAAAAGTTAGTTGATAAGAAATAGAAAACAAAAGTAAAAATTACATGTGAAGATGCTAGCACAGCATTTTTAAATGCAACTAACTTTTGGGGTAGTGAATAATATGCATTAGTAAATTTTGTGCAAGGGACATGATGGCCAAGTGATAAAAGCTTAGCTCCCAAAACAAGAGGTCTTAAGTTTGAATACTGAAGAGTCAGATTTATAACTTCAGGATCTGTATGTTTAATTATGCCCCTTGAATCCAGCCAGCTCTAAAGGGTACCGGTACCTGAGAAACAGTTGGTTGTTGTGCTGTCTACATAACATTCTTTTTAACCATTAACCACAGAAACAGATTATTATTATTATAGCTTTTATATAGCGCTACTTTCATGCTTATAGCATGCTCAGAGCGCTTTGGTCCAATCTCATTTGTGGACCAGTGGGGGGGAGGGGGTATCTAGGAGTTGGTTTCCCGTGCTGCCTTTGGGCGCTCAGTAAACACAACTCTGCCCGAGTCAGGAGTCGAACCTTGAGCCCCCTTCTAGGTAGCCAAGCAAGCCAAGCTCAAGCCGCACTTGGCCTCTCGACCACGCTTCCCAGATGAACTTTACATTATCTACCCACCCATAGAATCCAAAGTCTGAAGTGGATACCTTTAACCCCCCACCTCTATTTCATCATAGCACCTTTAAGCCCTTTTGTTGTTTTGACTTTAAATAAAACTTACTTGCAAAGATTTATAATGCTCTGATGGGAAGCACATGGTTTGATTTCCAAGGTGCACGCTATAGCCTTCCACATTGCAGGCTTACACTGACCAATATCTAAACAGAGATAGACATTCAGATGAAAATTTATGAATATATAATAATATAAAAATGAATTTGCTTAAAACAATGTTAATTTGAAGACAAATTGTTTTTTTTTCTTTATATCATTTTGATTTTTATAGAATTGATTCAGACATTGTAGAAAAAAAACAACTGTGTATCAAATTTCAACCAAACAAAAATTAAAAAAGAAATTATTATATATGCTACCTTTTACAGGGATGGTCATCTGAGAAAGTTGAATAACTCCTTTCTTCCATGTATTGTATGTTTTCTGAGCATCCTCATCTGCTTCTGCTGTGCAACTTCGAAACAGTTCTGTAGGGCGACGGTTAAAATTTGTACAGAAGGACAAATTATTACATCCCAGTTTACAAGGCTGATCCACTGTAGAAATACAAACATTATGCAGAGTTACAATAAGAAAAATCTTTATAAGTCTAATCATAGCTACTGTAAATATAACATTGTCTACTGATAGCTCTGGCTTTCATAGTTTGTGTATAATATTATATGATTAAAAAAAAAGGCTTATATTTCTCTTGAATACATACTAGCCCAGGTGGACAAAGAAAGCATTTCAAAAACACAGTGTCCCTTAGATCTTTCAAAATGCATTGTTCCCCTTGGGAGACATAACAGAGGACAAGAATACAGATTTGGTGAAAGAAAAAAGTGGTTGTGTAGAAAAGAAAGTAAAACAATACAAGCTCCCTCTGGAATAGTTTGATAAGTAGTCAGCCAAATATTCTGGGCTCTTCAGCCACAGGAAGAGGCTGCAGTGCAAAATGGCTAAACCTTCAGTGTTCTATCAACAAATAATCTATTTGTAGAGGATATAAAGTTAGCCTGATTGTGTAACCAGCATAGCAAGGAGCCATCTTTACTTACCCTGGCAAATGTTAGGTACCTTACCCAGTATAGAATTAGATTTTTTTAGATATCCTGAATTGAACAATTACAACCTTCTACAAATTTTGTACTCCTAATAATGAAAGGAAGAATTTCAAGGTGTAGCTTTGTATAATAAAGAATCTGCACAAATTTTTTTTTTAATTGACTCAGAAAAACAGTTTTAATTATCTTACCATCTGTAAGACAGTTGTGCATGTTTGCTTCAGCTATTG
>JADKLZ010055482.1:0-10611 GCA_021533235.1 Biomphalaria straminea | reverse complement strand
AGTAGTATAGAGACAATAACATATTTTAACATAACATATTTTAATTATTCAGTAGTGTAGAGGCAATAACAGGCTTAAAGAATAAGCTGTATATCAAGATGAAGCATGTCGGATAAGATAAAGTCTAGCCTACAGACCATAACAAACCTCCTGCACACAATTATTATCTTAATGGCCAGCTATTCTTGCGAGCCATGGAGGTCATCCATAAAGGTTGAAGAGAGACTAAACGAGACTGAGCAGCTGTGAAGGATTCTTGGAACAACAAACTGATACCATATCACCAATAGAGAGATCTATTATTTTCCCTACACATGCACTCGTCTAATGAGTGAAATGGTGACAAAACTTCATGAGGCTCGCGAGACACATCCTTACACTGATCAAAGTCTGCTATAATAATAATAATAATAATAATAATAATAGGCTTGTCTTCGAGTCCGAAGATTTGTGAGGAATACAGTGTTTCCCGTGGCTGTGCAGTCCCAGCTGTGATCTACATATTTTGCCACATCTGCTATAACATGGAAGCGAAAGAATAGCCAAGTTTATGCTATAACATGGAAGCGAAAGAATAGCCATCCAGGTTGAACAAGGCGTCGCGCCTTCTTAAAAAGTAAAGTGCCATTCAGACCTTGCGATCTATTGGGCAGATGATGTTAAGGTCAGCTGTTTCTTTGGCCAACGGTTAATGAGCAGGGTGTTTTGTGGCCAGCACAACGACCAACCGCCTTTACTTTCCCTAACTAAAAAACAGGTACCCATTAGAGTTGGGTGGACTCAGGGGTGCCCTAAAAATCCCGAAATTCAAAATCCCAGTCTTCACCGCGATTCGAACCCAGGACCTCAGGTTCGGAAGCCAAGCGCTTAACCATTCGACCACCGCACCCCCTGTCGCGCCTTCTTAGAAGTTTTAAAATTCGCGGGCATCAGCTGGAAGGAGGCTGTTGATTTTAACTTTGATTTATATTTGTGTAGAGAACTATCCGCCCTAGGCGGCAAACGAATCAGAAAAAAAAACTAATTTAGTCTAATGTTACATTGGCCAGGAACCGTATAATTGTGTATGTCTATATCAAACGACACATTGACGAAATGTATTATTCTTGTCATGCACTTGAAGGCAGCTGAGGGTTTTCCGTCTCTTGACTTGGGAACTTGTTTAGAACTATCAATTTTGTCTCTCCCACCAGTGTAGAAAACTTATTTTATTAACTACAACAACAACATGCTTGATAAGTTTTGTTCAAGTCTTTCAAGATCTTTTTGACTGTTTAAAAAAAAAACATGTTTGTATTTGGGGAATTGAGCTTGCGTTTTATCAATAAAAATAAAACATATTAGACGATGCGAATCACCCGCAAGATTGCAATCACCAGTACAACCCTGTGGAACGTTGGAGAACTCATTGGTCCCCTAAAACTTGTCTCCATACGTTCTGATACAATCTTGCTACCGGAAAAAAAAGATGGGCTTTAAGGTGACTAGAGTCAGATCGACGCAGTGCGCTAATCCACTTTATTTTAATCAAAGTCTCAACGCTAGTCACTTGGTCAGTAACTAAACGCTATATAATTAGAGTGGATTTATATCAATGGTATAGTACAAATGAAACACTGCTGAATAAAATAAATTCAAACTAAATGATTTCTCTTCATACATACAACAAACGACAAGACATTTCAATAATTAAGATCTATTCTTGTGACCTATTCTTCATGTATGTTTAACATATGCATTTATTTTTAACATATATAATGTAGAGATAAAACAAATTCGAATTGTCTTTTACTTATACATTTTTAGCGATCCACTTCATTTTTAATTTCCACGGCCAAATAAAAACAAAAGTAGAAAAACTTACTAATAATGCAACTGGCTTGGTCAGTGGTACCAACAGTGGCCGTCATTTTACCTCCTGGACAAGGCAAGCAGGATTCATTCCCTTGGACATTTTTATAAGTGCCCAGTTGACAAGGCTGACATTTGCGGTCCACGTTCAAGAAGTAGCCGGGTGCACAGAATACTGGCACACAGAAGTAAAACGTTTATAGACGCGATAAATACAGTTGAAGAGCTTTTTTGTTTTGTAGTCCATTGGACCATCAAGAGAGTATTTTGTATGGAGTTTCTAATTAGTTAAAACCATTAAATTTATGTTGTCTATTCTTGTAATGGAATTGTGATGCTATAGATATATACTAGGTACCACCCACAAAGTAGTAAAGTAAAGTAAAGTGTCCCCTTCAGAACTTGCGATCTATGGGGCAGATGGTGTTAATGTCATCTGTTTCTTTGGCCAACGGTTATACGAGCAGGGTGTTTTGTGGCCAGCACAACGACCAACCGCCTTTACTTTCCCCAACTAAAGTCAGGTACCCATTAGAGTTGGGTGGACTCAGGGGCGCCCTAAAAATCCCGAAATTCACCGGGATTCGAACCCAGGACCTTAGGTTCGGAAAGTTCCCCTTTCAGACCTTGTGCTCTATAGGGCAGATGATGTAAAGGTCATCTGATTCTGTGGCCCACGGTTCACGAGGGAATCATGTGGCCAGCACAACGACCAACCGCCTTTACTTTTCCCCAACTAATGTCAGGTACCCATTAGAGCTGGGTGGACTCTAAGGGCGCCCGAAAATCTCGAAATGAAAATCCTAATCTTCACCAGGATTCGAACCCGGGACCTCCAGTACGGAAGCCAAGCGCTTAACCTATCGACCACCACGCCCCCCCCCACCCACAAAGACAGCATCGGAAATAAAAATATTAAAAGATCACAATGCAATTAGGGCTTACGTTGACTTGCTGACCACTGCAAATTTAAAAAAAATACAACTAAAACTTTATAGCCATATAAGGGCAAGACGTGTCTTCGGGAAACAGATGCAGGGACGTAGAAGAAACAGGTTTAGACGGATCAAGTTTGGTGCCCTAAAGGTTTCATAGACTACCTGATACCTGAAGGTAATAATAATATAATAATATATGTGTATAAAAAAATCTTAACTCATTGGTCACATTAAGAAAACTCGAGGTCAACTGTTATATTCGTTTGAAAATGTTTCATTATTGAAAAAATTAATTATGGCTAGAATGACTTAAGATTGAAAATTTTCCATATGACTTCAAAGAAAAAAAAATTGACAGCGCTTACGTCACTGGCTTACATCAGTTTAACAAAACATTTCTTTGCAAACATCAACAAGTTTAAATGAATCAATTGACCTAATTAAACATTGCAAAAATCTTGTTATGACGCATTGCAATTAAGGGAGGTTTATAAGCGTCTGATCAGGGCCAGTAGTACTTTTAGACTTGTGAGTGTGGAGCAGGGGTGGACTGGCTATATGGGCATTTGGGCAAATACCCGGTGGGCCAGTACCCAAATGAGCCGATTGGACCACAGTAATCATCTTCTTATTTGATATAACGTCTGTATTTTATAAGATAAGGGCGGCTTATAGCCTATATCACAAAGGCACGTATTAAATTTTTAAAGATATTTTAGTATTCTCATACAAAAAAAGGGGCCCTCTGAGCGACGTACTTATATTCACTGTATGCATGTGTACAGCTATCGATACATTATCAAATTAACAGAATGATTTTCAGGGCAGGTAGACCTAGAATCGGATGTCCATCGTATAATATACAATTTATGGGCCGGGAGGTATATTATAGAAATGCCTGGGCCAATTTCGACACCCAATCCTCCCCTGGTGTGGAGCAACAAATAACCCCGCCTGCCTTTAAAAGTCAGTGTCCACCAAGCAGTGGTTCTCTTAAGCCCTCTATGAGGATCTGAGACAAGAGTACTTTACAGAAAGCAACTTAAGACTTCTTGAACGCTTTCATCCAAGATGTTTGCACACCATCATGGACATACGATGACAAGATTGCAGGGGCGTAGCTAGGAATTTTCTATTGTTTGGGGGGCCCGGGGCTTGACCTCTTTGAGGGCCTCTACAGTTGCTTATAAACTAATTTATTTTCAATGTAAAAACATTAATTTGTGGGCCCCCCTCAAGTGAAAGCCCGAGGGGATTTTCAAATTCTCCCCCACCTCCTCCCCACCCTAGCTACGCCACTGCAAGATACAAACAGTGATGTTCTTACGAATGAACTTCTTAGTGTCCGACAGTCTCGTTGGACATCTTGTCCATCTGAGCAATGCCTGTTATTCTCTTAAAGTGTCATGTTTATCATCTGAGCTCCTTTCATCTAACGGGCCGCCAGCGGCCAAACTAGCCCCTCCCCTTTTGTCTAGACACTGAGAGCACATCACGCTTGACCTCTTGCCAGGTATTCTTAAGACATTACAAGTGAATAAGTGGGAGGTGCTAACCTTGACCGGTATCATTGTCAATCTTGACCCATCACGTGATCTACCACATGCTTTCCTGCCCAATCCCTATTTCCGCCAAGCGGCAAATGAAGTCCCAAACTACTTCAATCTGGAGCAATCACTCCATTTTAGATAAGATTTGATAATTCTGATTGGTCCAATCAAACAGAAATTCAGTTTGACCTCAGAGTAACTATTGTAATAGCAATATAGATAGAAATACGAACAACATTTACACACGAAAATACATACAGACTCACAACCAGAGCTTCTATGTTATGTACTACTCGATGACAACAGATGGTCTTATAAGTTATAACACTATGACCGAAAGTGAGATAAAGCCAACAAAGGTGTTTGTAAGAAGATTTTAAAATCTTTCTGTTTTAGTTCTTGTGGTAATGAGACGACCACTTAGTTAAGATCTAATTTAACAGTGGTTAAATAGGTGCAAGTAGTCTTTAAAATCGTGGGGATGTTTGAAAGGCATTTTTCATGAAAAGGTTATTCAGCTGTGTTGGAGTGATATTCAAGGTTTTTCTAATTAGTCTATTTGGTTTTTGTGCCAGTGATGTATTACCATACCAGCAGGTGGTGGCCAAGCTAATTTGACTGCTGATGAAAAAAAAGTTAAATAATTGTTTTGTTATTTGTGTGTGTGTGTGTGTGTTTTTTTTTAGTTTTCTAAGACAGAAGAGATGTTGATGAATTTTGGTGTAAAGGTTTTAACAGTGATCACACCTCAATTAGTTTTTGATGGTTGTACCTAGGTATTTGGTCTACTTTGGTTGTTTACCTAAATCTACTATCTATCTATCATTTGTTTAGTTTTATTGAAAACGTTTAGGGGAGTTCATTCACATATTCCATTCACCGTGGTCTCTTAATCTAATTCTAATCACTAGGACACTATTTTGTGGATATGTTAATGGCTGGATCTTAATAATTTGTAGTTAATTGATATCACTTATATTTGACATGAGCATTATGTGTATTTCCCACAGTCATAAATAAGAAATATTCATTACATGTGTTCTTATTTTTGCATTAACATAATTCTAACGCTTAGAAAATAATAATGAATAATCTTCCCTTGTTCTTTGTGTGTAGAGAAAAATAGTGCCCCTTGAACGGCCATGCTCAACATTCCATTGTTCATGGCTGACGGTCGTATGAAGATAATGTGTGTGGCAATGCTCTTTTGGACCTCACTCCCATTGATCTCAAACAGATAACATGCTACACAAAATTTAAGAGGAACATTAAGATCTACCTGATTAAAACATTTTTTTTTTAGTTTCCCTCTTCTGAAAAAAGTGCCATCGTTTATTTTGAAAGTCTTTTGCCTTATCGAAGGCAATTTCCTCGTCCCATATGCTAGGACAAATCTGTACAAATGCTCCTTCCACCCTAGCGCTATTAGAGCATGGAATGGGTTGCCTGAGCTAACCAGAAAAACCAGTGACTTGGCAGAATTTAAGCCATTGGTTAATATGTATGACTGAATGCATGACGCGTAGGACGTAATCGTCTTCTTTTTTGAAGTAACCTCTGTATTATATAAGATAAGACGAAGAAACATGCTTGCTACAAGACCTCTCGATAAAGGATGAACCTACTATAATGACATCCATTACAAAAGTAGGCGCTCTACTGTCTCTAATGTCTCACACTCAAACTCGCCGTATTTTTAATTTATTTTTATTAACTTTTTACTAAGAGAGGAAGTGTGCTAGATCATTTATACTGAAGCTTAGAAATTAGGAAAAGCTTGGACAAAGTACAGTGTTCCATGAGACACTATATGTGGTTGAAAATAAGAGAGAACAGACCAAAAGAACACTGCTCCACATCTTCATAACATCTTAAGTTAGTAACATAGTGTTACAATAAAGATAAAATTTGTTTCGTGGCACCCTCCCCCTATTTTTTAACGCAAATTTACCTATGTCACAATCTTTAATGCTGGTGCTTCCGGTAAAAAGCGTAGTCCAATGTGTTGGGCAGAGTAGGCAAGATCCTGAAGATGTAAAGTTTTTATAGGTCCCTTTCGGACATTTGTTACATGTAGTGTAGTCTCTCATGTTATATTCCTTGGAGTAGTACCCATGCTCACAGACCACTGTAGATTTTAAACAAGAAGACTAATGTGTAGCTAACGACTAATGAAAATTGTTAAACATAAGAAAAACACTGTGTATCATAAATGCCTGCAAGCTAAGTGCAATTAAGCCTTTAATCTTTTCACGAATAAGGATAAAAAAAAGGTGTGGGAGTACATGACTAGAGACCTGTATATCATTATTCAATGAAGCACTAAGAAATGTAGACAAATTACCTATCGGGGTAGGTTATTACTTAGTGTAATTTCAAGTCAATAAGATTGGATGCTTGAATTGGAGTTAACCTTTTACAAAGGCGCTTCCTATTTTTTGTTTTGTGGATATCCCAGAACTAACCTGATCTAATCTAATTGTAAATTATCAAGATATAATAATAAGATATAATATAATAATGATATAACCAATAAGAAGAATTACGACACACGGTGCCGCTATTGCGTTGAGGACGACGAAACAGTAACCCACATTCTTTATAAGTGTCGCGATTTGCATGAGGGACGATTGGATTAGGAAATGAGAGAGAGAGAGAGAGAGAGAGAGAGAGAGAGAATACTGGTCCATGTGCGGCATTAGGACTGTCCTTGTACCAGGGGGACAAGGCGACCTTACAACTCATTGCCCTCTTCCTCTTCCGTGCTCTAAGGGAGTAATTCTTAGCATGGTTCGATACTAATGGGGTTTCTGATTCGGAAGACGGATTGATATGATTCAAGGCGTCGAGCGATGAAAATTGACGAGGACAAGAGAACAGCTTTGGAAGAAGAAAAGAGATAGAGAAAACAAAATGAAGGCAACTCATCAAGCTCCAGCTGAAAAACCAGCTCTAATGCTCAGTCAAACATTTCGGGCTCACATGGGTCTCACCAGCCACACGAGGAGGCATACAATTTCAGTGCAAAGTTCTCAGCTCACTGGATGACAAAAGTGATCATCATGGAGTCAAGATGGCCGAACTACACACTACAAGCAATATGTCACAAACTTATTGACAAGACAAATAAAATAACGAGCCGACCCGCGGCGTAGCATAGCCCCCCCCCCCCTCTCCTCTTTTTTATTTGTGAGCCTCGCGAAAGTAACTCTAGTCCGACTAGCAGAAATAAGAGTTATCTTTCCATGATTTATTCATCGAGTTGTCTCGCATGGTCAGGCCACGAAGATATATATATATAATAATAATAGGCTTGTCTTCGAGTCCGAAGATTAGTGAGAAATACAGTGTTTCCCGTGGCTGTGCAGTCCCAGCTGTGATCTACATATTTTGCCACATCCAGGGCAAGCAAAACCATTGTCCGCAGGTGGTCGGTTTAGATTTTCTTTTCGTCGTCTGCGTTTGTCCTCGGCGGCAGATTTTCTTTTGGTCTCAAATGTGTATCCCGCGGCCTTTGTGAGTGACCTCCAGCTGTCTCGTTCCGACGCCGCATGCAGCCAGGTGCTCTCTTCTATGTCAGCCAAGGAAAGTTGACGCCTAAGCTGGTCTTTGAAGCGTTTCCGTGGGGCGCCTCTGTTACGTCGACCACCATTTAGCTCACCAAAAAAAATATATATATTAATAGAGACAGAGAGAGATAATAAAAGGAAAAGTGTCAAATAGATATGACAAATTTAACAATTACGTACTGGTACATCTCTGTATGTATGACTCATATGCAGCGTTCTCCTTTCCAAAGATCAAACGATGGAACAACCAGCAATTAGGACTGGATGGATTCTTTATCGAAACGGTAAAACCTTGACAATTGGCTTGACTTTGACATGCTCTTCTGCATTCTTCCAAACCAACATATAAATTTTCTCCAGCGTATTCCGAAGTCACCTGAGTAGCTAGGCTGGAGTTTCTTTCGAAGACACATATTTCCTCTGTCAATAAAATTTGAAAAATAACTGAACACTTTCTGGTTGAGGTAACTTTTCTTCTGTAAATAATAACCAACAAAGAAAGCTACAAATGTCTAAAGGCACTGATAACTAATGAATAAATGTACTCTGATATCAATACACTAAGGCACTAAAGTCAAAAGCTACAAATGTAACAAGAGACTAATTTACAAGGGCAATAGTGTATTAAGTCACGAACGTTAACAGTTATAAATATACTAATGCACAACTATACAAAGCTAATAATGTACTAATGCACTAATGTATAAGGCTACTAATGTACTCGGACACTAATGTACAAAGCTACTATTGTACTAATGCACTAATGTACAAACCTACTAATATACTAGTTCATTAATGTACAAGGCTACTTATGTACTAATGCACTAATGTACAAAGCTACAAATGTACTTATCCATTATATAAAACAGTGGCGTCACTGGAGTCGTTGTCACCTGGTGCGGCTAGCTCACGTTGTCACCCTAACCCTGACATCAACTTTCACCCAATAAGCACTATCATCATTTTCTTCTTTTTTGTTGAACCAATACATTGAGATGATTATTTACTTTCATTATTGTTGACAAATGTAAAGGTAGTGTTAATTATATTATAAAACCCCATTGTTTATTACATTTATTCAATAGTTATTGCATATTTTACAAGTTTATTAAAATTAGAAACAGGCTTAAGATTACCTAAACATATTTTTTGTTAGACTTTTATACAAAACGGTATAACATTATAGTTAATAGCATAAACTTCAGCCATAATCTACCATAATAGGGAAGTTCACCGCCACTTTAGCAATTGATCTAGGTAGCAATTGGGGCTTCGTCAGTGGATTACAGAGGCCAAGAGCTTTTCTTATTTAATGTGCTTCAGATAATCACTCTACTTTAAGTCTTGCTTGTACAATTTCTCGTTGTAACAAGATTATAATTACACTAACTTAAGAAAAGATGGAACTAGCCGAAGTGTGACAGACATCCAACTTCATTACAGGCAAATGAGCAATGTTTCTCAAACTTTTACGGTCGACGCCCCTTCAAATGTTAAGTCTTTTTTCTCTTCAGAAATAGTGCTTTGTAGATAATTTTAAAGTGTTTTGTATAGCCGAAACAATTATTTCTGGAGAGTCAAAGAGTCATCAGGTTCCCTTTCCGTCCAACAAGGTAGTCTGGGAGAGTCAGAGTAATCAGGTTCCCTCCTCGTCCAGCAAGGTAGTCTGGGAAAGTCAAAGAGTAATCAGGTCCCCTCTTCGTCCAGCAAGGTAGTCTGGGAAAGTCAAATAAAAATCAGGTTTCCTCTTCGTCCAGCAAGGTAGTCTGGGAAAGTCAAAGAGTAAACAGGCTCCCTCTTCGTCCAGCTAGGTAGTCTGGGAAAGTCAAAGAGTAATCAGGTTCCCTCTTCGTCCAGCTAGGTAGTCTGGGAAAGTCAAAGAGTAAACAGGTTCCCTCTTCGTCCAGCAAGGTAGTCTGGGAAAGTTCGTTAGCTCCACTAAGTGTTATCCTGCGTTCTGAAGTTCATAAATTCCTTTTCTTTCGCCTATAACACATTTCTTCTTCCAGTTGTAACAAAAGCCCATGTCGATGTCGATGTTGAACTGTAACCGAGTCGGCCGTTCCAACAATATTTTTTAAAAATCTGACCGTAATATATTGATCCTACTAAAAAAATCGCTAAAATTAAGTCATAAAAAAAGAGACAGCATTGATCAATTCTATTATGCAAGGGATGTACGAGGTACACAAGATACTCCAAGAGCACTTAAATTATATCCTTCAATAAAAAGAACTTCTACATGAAGTATTGTCGCAATGTTATGTAAGAAATCCATGTCACAATTCATCACACCGGTTTTCAAAGAAATTTTTTATCTTGGTGAAACACTTCTTTTGTGGAAAAAAAATAGGATTGCCGTTAGCACGAAATTCTGCTATAGTCTAAATCGACGAATTTAAAAAAAAGAAATTTCTCGCGATAGGTGGTACAATGAATTGCATCATATATGGAGCCAATTTCACTTTAATGTGGCCGTTAGTTTCTGAGAAGAAAAGCAGGATGATTCAAAATAAAAGCACTACCCTTGCCTCACAAGAGCCTTCTAAGCAGTGATCGTGAACTAAGGACAAAGAAGAAAGCTAATACTTCTCAGTGATTAATCAAAAGAAAAATTTTAAAAGAAAAGCGAGACAGTGATCCACTTGTTTTATATATAAAAGCTGGACTTTGTCCGTCCCTCTTGGACATTTTAAGAAAAGA
>JADKLZ010055445.1:0-19010 GCA_021533235.1 Biomphalaria straminea | reverse complement strand
AACATTGAAAGACAGACTTACTGGTCTTCCTCCAGGACTAATTCCAGACACGGACATGGAACGTCTGCCAGATGTAGAATCTGAATAACAGCATAATATATTAGCATCTTTAAAACTAATACCAAGGAACATAAAGTATTGCTAAGTTTACTAGGCATATTAAAATTTGTTGTGACACTTAGATCTCATTATTATGTTTAACATAAAGAAAATATGAACTCTGTCCTAACAAGATTGTATTAGCTATTAAATAGTCATAAAAACAATAACAACAACAAAATATGACCCAAAAAGTTTCAGGTGTTTACCTGCGTCTACACTGTAGCCATTCACTGTCCTCTCACTTAGTACTTTTCTACAACAGAACAAGAATGTAAAGTATGTAATAAACACTTGAAACTTTATTCAAATTTACAAGAAAATCAACACTTGAAACTTTATTCAAATGTAAAGAAAAAACAAAATGACTAGCGAAAGAGCAGAGCAAAATGTTCTATTCAGTTCATGTGTATATGAAAGTGTTAAACAGCATTGTGTCAATAATATCACAGCCTACTGGCATAAAACTAACACTGAAGATCTGATGTTGAAAAATACAATGCAGCGATACATTCCAACCTAATACACAATTATGGGAAAACAACTAAGCGAGAACCGAGGTGAAGAAGTGGAAATTAATTTACTCATGGGATTATGATGGACATTTTGTGTGAAATAAATCTTTTTATCAATAACAAGTTCAGTAGATGATCCATCTAAAGTTAATTAAGACATCCAGTAACAGAGCAAATATTGCCAGAAACAAATAATGAACATTTCATTCATTTCCTGCTATGATCTTTGAGCCAATGTGGGACACCTACCATGTTTTTAAGCCTACATTATATTTGGTGAATTATTTACAATTGAGTTGACAAATGAGCAAAGAGTGTCAGCACTTCTTCCAAAGCTACTTACCTTGCCTCTAACAGTTCAGATTCTTCTCTCTCTCGTATTCTCTTTAAGTTTTCAGTGTACAGTACCATCACTTCCATTGCTTGGCACATTCGTTTCTCCTGAAGATTGGACAACACACATTTAGTTAGCTCATTATTGGATACCTCAAGGATAGGTGTGAGTTGAGAAACTTTTAAGAGAATAAAGTCATCAGATCTTTCAATTATGTCCTTCGTGAATGTTACCGATGTTTAAAAGGTTTTAACAAATGCTCTTAAAAGGTACAACAGAATTGTCCTTAACTGTTTTCTAGAACTTGAAATATTTAAAAACTATTGGGATTGATGCAAAACTTTTAGACATTAAATAAGATTTATTGTTGTTTTTTTTAATGTGTAACAATAATATGAAACATTTGTCTTAAAAAAAAAATTTTGTAAAGTTGTTTTAGATTTGATAGAGTTAGAGGGTTACAAAAAACAACATTTTTTGTTTCTAAAAGATAGTGAAATCCTTTACAATCGTATAAAAGTGTACTTAGATTTAAATATGAAGAAAAAATCAAGATAGTTATAAAAAAAGCACCATACACATTTTTGTTTTATGGGCTCAGAAAAAAAAAAGATGTTAATGCATGTGTGATGAATGTCAATCACACATTGAAGTCAAAGGCTATTTCAAACTGGATTACACCACCTTTTTTTTTACTGTCCTCAAAATGGAGGTGCAAGTGTTACAGTTATGTATTTCAACAAATCAAGTTCACACACACACAAATGTATGAACAAGTACATAAATATTTTAAACAAGTTGAAACAAAAAGTTCATTGTTTGCATTCACAAATTGTAAGGCTAATGTCCTTATGGATAATAAAGATTATTATTATTATTATTATCCTGCATGATGTAGGCACTAACACTTTCAGCATATTTTAAAGATGCTTTCAAGTGCAACAACTACTAATGGTTTCATTGATGTCTTTTGTTCTATTTAGAAGCAACAAAACAATAATTTAAATTAAGATGAAAGGAGACCAACTTGTTGAACAGCCCCATACACCTCAGCTCTGCTAGACACTCGTGCTGCTGTTTGCTCCAAGACATCAATGTTTTGTCTTAACTTTTGTACAATCGTTCTAGCTTGAGGCTCTGACACTTGTTCATAGAGAGCCTGAAACAATAATAATAATTAAAAAAATCAAATTTTATGAATGATTTCTCATGTTAAAAAAAAGTAACAAAAATTGCTTAACATTGACTGAATAGTATTACATACAAAAATGTATTTATTTTCAAGGGATCTTAAGGCTGACCTTGTAATTTGGTTTACATAAAAATTACAACAAAGAAAACATTTCATATTATAATTACTGTGAGAACAAAACCATTTCTCAAATAGTGGAGTGCAAAGTCATTATTATGTATTGCAGTGTTCCAATGTAATAGTTAAATAAGAGAAAAAAATGTTCAGACTTCAAAACTTACCTCCAGAAGTTCTCTAAGAGATTTGATTTCTGAGTCTACATTCTGTTCTGCCAAGTCTCTAGATCTTTCCTGAACTTTAACTCTTTGCTGCAGTGTAAACTTGTCAGTTTTGAAAGCTAATGACAGGCTGATAAATTTACTCTGTGAGTGAAATACAAATACATGCTACAATCAGCCTCATGTTCATTAAGTACAACAAACAAGGAAAGAAAGAAAAACTCACACAATTATTTAGACATCTACATTAAATAAAAGGCTCTATTTCAATGAACAAGGTAAAATTCATGCAATAACGACTACTAAGCGAAAATTAATTTCTTAACAAAGTAGTCTATATAGTTCAGTGTTTCTCAAACTGTGTGCTGCAAGAGTTTCTACAAATATTTTAATTGATACAGGTTTTCAGAATGCTTCATGTGCAGCGTTACAAAGGTCTGCATACTATAAAATTTTCATTCATGTTGCGATGACCTTCCCACTTGCAACAACAAGTAATAGTAGCCCACACTCTCCCCTTTTCTCTGCCCTGCTAAATTATGAAGCTACATTTTGACAGAAGGGATGTTAGGTAGTCTGGTTATGGAATTTTCCACTATACATAGATTATTATAATGACTCAAATGTAGGCCACCTTAGCAGATGCACAGCAGTTTTTGAATTGATAACAATTATAATAAGCAATATGTTTCATGTAAATTTTGTTAGGTGTATGCTAATAATAAAAAATTATAAATAAGCATTATTGGTTGTTATCCATTGAGAAAAATGTTAGCCGTTACACAGTCAAGAGTAGGTCAATCTTCACTTAACAATAGGTAACCAAAGTTAGAGACTTGTTACTCTAAATAAACAATATTTTTCAACAACAAGAAATAAATATAGAACTTTTATATAAAAGATTACTAATATGAGTTCCAATATCATTTTGGAGATCTGAATTTCTTGATTAAAGCAAAAAAAATATAGCAAATATATTTTTGGTCTTATTCATGGTTACCATTACACCTAGAATTTAAATGACAGGGTCTACTTTAGACTGACTTAAGCCTTTTTTTTTTTCAGGTGATTTCTAAAATGAAACTCAAATTAATTTGTCATTTATAATTGAAACAAATAGTAACATTTAATCAATTTTATTTTGCAAGTCATGTTTTAAGTATTTTTTTTTTACACTTTATATTGTTGAGCCAAAATATTTGGATGTGCTTGATGAAAACATTTCTCACCTCTAGTTCTTTCTGTGGGAGTTGATCCACACTGTAGACAAACACACAAAAATTAGAACTATCATCACATTGGAGTTGATAATAGGTGGTAAATGATACATCAACTGATAGAAGCAATAAATGATAAAATTTTTTGTCACTGGCTTTGTGTTAGGGCTTTTAGTTTGTCAACACCAGAGAAGTCAAGAAGTGAGATCTGTGCTATCTTCATCCCTTATGCCACTTTAGCAGCCTGGCAGGTGACTCTTTTATAATGTTCTTCCTACTAGAAGGGATATTTACAATTTTTAACAAACTGGAAAACATTTACATTATTTACTGTGCTGATTTGAAATCTGATTAACATTTACAATTAAAAAGTTCAAAATAACACCTATACATGTTTTTGTATATAGACACATTTAATGCAAGTTTGCAGGAGTGTCTAATATGTTATGCACTGTATAAAATGTATGCATGTATTTAGAATGACAAAAAAGTTTTTAAAAATGCATTCAGGTTATCTATTTTTATGAATGGAGAAAATCTTGACAAGTTTATACCTTTGTATTTAAAAAAATTAGCTCCCTTTACAAACACACCAAGCTGTGGTAACAAACAAACTCGAGCAAAAGAAAAAATGACACATTTTGATGTTTCACTTTTACAAAACTGAGCAATAACAATGGGAATCAGAGTTATTTCTTCCCTTTCTAACACTATACAGACACCTACTAGTTGGAAATTAAAATTAATGTCAAGTCTTTGTCTGGGAATGTAAAACCAAGAAATTGCATACGAAATGATTACAACAGCAGTAAGGGTTAGACTTCATTTACATAACAGACTGAGACAGACAACGTTTGTTGTGTGCTTGTTTTTTTTTCTCTATATGTTGATGTGAGTTGACATTTTTAATTCAACAATATTCCCCATGTAAAGTTCAAATTAAAGTGACTGTAGAATAAATAATTTTATTTACAATAGCGAATTATATAGTGCTCAATGTATGCTCCTAATATAATGGCTAAAGTAAAGAGGAGAGTTTCTTGTGAATCACACTGTCAATCTTTATGGATAAAAGAAACATCGTGGACCAACACCTGGACTAGGAGAGAGAGAAAAAAAACACATCACATGTCTACTTCCCACCAGCAAGGCCAGCGCCTCGTCCTTACGTGTGTGCTCCACCTACTGCCGGTTACCAACACGTTCTGGACTTGTACAATTTGGTTTTTATTTATTTGTATAACCCGATGAGGACTAGCTATGCTACACTCTAACGTCAAGGAATTCATAATTATACATTGGTCTACAAGTAAATGGTTTGGTGTTCGTTTGATTAATAAAGGGAAATCTAGACAAGAGGAAGGGGGAGAGGTATTTTTTTAAAATCATACAAGCATAACTTTCTCATCAAGAAAAAATAGATATACAAGGCAAAGAATGATAAGATAGTCAAGATAAAAGGGGAACAACTTTTTATTTCCACACTTAATATAGCATTACATTTTGTTTCCCCTTCCATACACTACATCGTTCAGCATTTAGGAAGAAAACTATAAGCACCAAAATGTAGTGCTAGCTTTTGAAAGTAAAAAAAAACAAAACAACAACAAACTTATGGCGCTCTCCACCTCCCCCAATATTTGGCAAAACTGGCAGTCTATCAGAACATCTTGAACGTTCAGAGGTGTTTACATGCGAAGTCTTGTGCACGTCACCTATGGGGGCAGGTGAGACACAGTGCTCACACCTTGCAGTTGTTAACATAGCAGCATGGCCAGGACAACTTAGAAGTTATGTGAAACTAACTTCAACTGGATATATGTCAAACACCCGTAGATGTATTCCATTGAAAACAATTCACAGTTACCACCTGTTCCAGTCATGATGAGAAACTGCTTATTACATCCTAGGTTTATACTAAATAAACATTCTATTGATCCTGGGTTTCTGATACTACTAGAAACCAATGTCTAAAACCAAAAGACGAAAACTCTCTACAAAAGCAAATATCGCTAACCTTCTCTTTCGCCCGATGTTTAAGTTCAGTGTGTGAATCACGTGTCTCAACGACTCCATTATGAGAATGACCAGAGTTTTGTTGACGTGTTTACCGTGAAGTAATATGAGTGAGAAAGAACACAGCTTCCAAATAAGATAAGAGAGAGAGCCAGTGAAGATTGAACTCTTGTCACATGTATTTGGACGTAGGTTAAAAACAAACTCAGTCACTACTGTGCTACAAATGAGTGTGCTCTCCCGTAGTTTCGCCTTGTCTAATCTTTGGACAATCGTCGGATTTAATTCAATTACATGAATTACACTATATTCTTACAAGAGCGAGTCGGAAACGAATGAATATTGGTGTAGCGGGCTGGGGGAGTATATCAATTTTACGATTGATTCATATTTTGTCATAGATAATGAATAGTTGTGCAAAGTTTCAACTTGATCCGAGAATGGGATGTAGGAGAAATGAAGTGTACAAACTCTACAAACTATGTACCAGACAGACAAAGTGAGTCGATAAACCAGACAAAGTGAGTTGAGAAAATAACCGTATGAACATACCGATACATAATGTCTGTAATATCGTGTTTTTCTCTTCGTAACGGTGCTAGACTTTGGACAGGTCACGTGAGAGCATGTCGCTAATAGTAGCTACAAGAAGATAAGCTGGGTAGGTAAAACTTTGGATGTAGACATCGACTTTTAAGTACACCCTAAACAACTTGCGCTTTAGTCAATGGTAAACATACATTTTTAAAATGTTCTTTTCTCTAACGTATTTTTCATGCTATGCCCTATGTTCCAATCTGTTTTGGAAAGGGGGGAGGTAGGTGGTACACCGGAGGTTTCTGTGCTGCTCAGTGAAGATATCGGAAGAGTTCAACTTAATTTGAAGTGCCGCATTTACTTCAAAGTATTATATGGTCGGCTATCCGATTACAAAGATATATATCTGACAAAAGTGTATACACGCTATTAGTCAATTAATTACTGGTAATTAATTGTATTTCGTTTCATACAAACAAGGGAAACTAATACTTCAGTATTCACAGATATGGCTAAATGTGTAGGGTTTATTGCTTTTAAATAATTGTGAACGCTATATCTCCCACACGTAGGCCTGTTCTCCGAACAAGTTGATAATTTAAACAATTATTTCATGTGTACCTAAGAATTAATAATTTTAAAAAGTAACTAATTAGTCAATTAATTATTGGCAATTAATTCGTTTGATATCGAATACGGGAAATAACTTCTACATTGTTCATATATAAGGTTGTAAGTGCGGAGTTCTTCTCCTTAGATAAGCTTTGTTGTTTTTTTTTTAGATGATTTTTTTTGCTTGTTTTTGTTTTTCTCTAAATTCGGTTTTTGTTTGAAATACTAATAATAGGGAGGGACCTGCTATGACATTGTATTCGAGCCAAACTATTATGGAAGAGTGCAGTATTGGGCATATACATTGTTGATGTGACTACTCATTACATCTAGATATCCAACAGTAGTTTTAGTTGTTAGTTAGTTCTGTTTTTAGAACACAACGTGTGCATTTCGTTCGACTTTTACTGAGTAGCTCCTTAAATATACAGCAGCACAAGAACTGTAATGCTCTTACTAAATAGAACATACACACGATGTGCAGTAATGACTCAAGTCTACCTACCTGACTTCTGAGTCTCCATTCTCTTCTAGTTTACTGGATGGGGACATGTCCTTAACACTTAATCCGAGTTTCTTCAAAAAAGACGAAGGGAGGCTAGGCGTCACGGGATCATCTGTTGCAGGAGGCGGCTCCAAATAGTCTGTCACCGAAATTTGAGGCATGCCCTTGTCCTTGGAGGGAGACGAATGATTGGGCGAAAGTGTGCAAGGATATATGGGACTACTGCCAGCGGACGTGATGTCTAGCTCAGAGTTCTCCGACAGCTCAGGAAGCTTCATGTTCCTGGATTTGATCTGATCTTTCCTCTTGTTGGCCAGATGTAACTGTACAATAACAATAATAGAGTGATTGGAAACAAATAAGTTTTTTTTCTTAGTATTTCTACATATCAAAAGAAATAGTAATTAATTTTTTTTTTCTAAAACAGGTAAGTCTTCAGAAAAGAAATTGGGGGAGGTCAATTCAGAAAGCTGGTGTATCCCAGGTCACAGTGTCACGAGTGGACACGAATAGGTTAACTTGGACTAAAACTGCAACATTTGATGGGCTTCCACAGTAGCGAGCTGGTTGCACATGGTGAGGAGGAAAGGCTACCTTTGTGTCATGGCACCACAATCAACTCTTGTTGAAGGCGCAGAAGACGAAGATAAAACTTACATAAACCCCCCGCTGGCCAACGGCCTACATCAGATGAGGAAAAATATGCAAATGGGTTTGCGTAGTAATGTGAAACATTGCACTCACCCTTCGGAATGGAAGACATTGCCATTATTATTCTTAATTGAGTACATTTGGACAAAGAGGTCGGTGAAGAGCCAATAGTTCATTCCTGGTCATCCAAAGACTTTTAAGTCAAGAAAGAGTCTAACTAGTGCCTCAACTCTATTCGACACTCACAAAGGGTAATGCAAACCATATACATTATTTAAATATACAACCTATAATAAATAAAGGTATAAAGCAGGTGTGGCCAACCTATGGAACAGGCGCATGCGCCAAAGCATTGCACAATTACTAGTGGCCCATTTCGCCAGGAAAAACTATCAAGAAAAATCATGCCTGTTAGCAACATACATAAATAAATGATAAAAACTAATTTCTGGAAAAAAAAAGTATTTCACATGAAATTAATTGACTAGCTTTTACGACGCTCAAATCCACCGAAATATTTATAAAACTAATCAGACCAAAAACACAGAACACGTTGGTTTAATGTAAGTGTTAGCTTCAGATAGTGTATTGTTTTAGGAAATGCGTATGTCCTTTCGTTTCGTTAGTATTGGATATTATCGGTGTTACCTATTTGGGCTTTTTATCATTAAAATAATTTCCAAATTTTGTAAAAACCTTATTGCCCTTAAGTCACTCTAAAGAAAAACCAAATGGTCAGACATAGTTCAGGCAGCAAAGTCATGTCTAGGAAATCCTCGATCAAATAAAGCTAATTAAAGTATACTAAGCAATCAATGACTGGTGGAGTTACTGGAATTGTAATCTTGCTCAAAAAGAATGCCAGACTGTCCTCTTGTGAGATATCAATGTTTTAAACACCAAGATCCTTTATAGCGACACAAGCCTGAAACTTGTCCAATTTGAAGTGGCGCACGAGAATGACAAGTGAAAACAAAAAGAAGATCTATAGTACATTAACATGAAGCATGTCACTCAAATGGACATAGTTCAACTCTACACAAACACTATACACTAAAGTTATTTCAGTGTCAGTTGTTGTGTACAGGAGTTCATATGACACAAGTACCCAAAGTTAAGAAAGACGTGAACACAGAGTGTGGACACAGTCTAAAATGACATGAACTTAGTACACAGATGAACTATCTCGCAAATAGATTGAACTAAATACTACTTCAAATCAGAACACTTCTCTGAAAAGCGCATGACTGAGCACTATGAGATCTCTCGCAAGTGTTCTCAACATTTCTTGCGGTCATACAGTGACAGTTCAGATGTCACAAGTCAAGGAATAAAACTTTCACGTTTTTCTTAAAGAAATTAATACTTAACACTTTCAAAGCCACGTTAGTTTACAGAAGCGGGTATGTCTTAAATCAAAACATTTCTGATGGCAAGGAAAATACCACACATGAGAGAGACGAAAAAAAAGGAACGATAACTTCACACATTAATTTCTTTTATAGTAGAAGACTAAATAAGGACAATTATTTGTTTCCAATGTTTCAGCATGTCCAGTTCATTATAAGATTAAGACCTGTCTTCCAGTGATTGAAGGCGATGACACTTTCTCAGGAACATCGAACATTCCATTTAACAAAAACAAACATTAGAAACTCCGAAAAGACTCATCTTGAGATCAATGGTTTGTTCGACATGAACAGCTCATGACCTTTACATTGAACAGTGGAGTGGGTCTGTGGTAGTAGATACATTTGTGTTCTTCAATATCAGACTCATTTCTTTATAATAGAAATTACGATTAATGGTTTACAAATATATACATTCTAACACAATACAAAAGAGAAGTAACCTTGCGAATAGTTGGAATAACTGTTGACATTAATTGACATAACAGGAAAAAATACTGTCAGTTTAAGCTAGCTGGCAACTAGCAGGCCCACTTAGCGTGAGATTTTACTTTATGCAAACGTAATTTTATTACAGCATACAGAGACTGGGATAGACAAAATAAGTCGTCTATATAGTGGAAACACACTGAAACATAGCAACAGTATATGGTATCATTTAGAATAGAAACAGCAACTATAATAGACAGAGCAAAAGCTATTCTCTAATACAAACCAGAAACCAGTGATTTCAATTATTACAGAAAGTGAACTCATTGCATAAATAGTGTACAAGTTATGACGCATGAGTAGTAGCCTACATTCCTACAACTATTCCGAAGTTGCATAGGACAAAACACAGTACGATATTCATGACAACATCAAAACTATCGTGTTTCTAAAAGCACATCAACTGTCATTGCCCCCTCCCCCCTTGTCACGACAACTTGTCTCTTGTTAATCAGAGCAAGGTGGAGACTTTGGACACAAGGCTTACACACTTTTGTCTCTCTAGACAGTTCAAGTGTGGATTTATTCAAATAGAATCAAAGAAATGCTTCCTTTGTGTGTCACAAAAGTACTAGGAACCCTATGAAAAGATTCAACTTTGTTACGTACTCAGAATTTCTAGAAATCCTATATATATATATATATATATATATATATATATATATATTAGTCTCGCCAAATGGAGTCGGCCAAAAGAAGTGTTCTAAAAGTTGTACAGTTTTATCCGACATTGTGCTCAAACTCCAATGTTAGCCTAGAGGGGAACTGAAACCAGCACTATCCAGTACACACATCTGAATGGGATTGATCTGCGTGATGCTGTAATACATGCATGTAGGATAATGGATATTGACATCAAACAGTATGAAAGGCAGAAAAAAAAAGCCTAGTTTAAGTGGCTAAGACTTTAAATCGTCACATTTTTTAAATATGAAGAAATATTTTGTAGTTTGTAAGCCTAGCGTGTGTGTGACCTACTATTGGCTACCCCGTCAAATGATATGAGTTATTAGGTTTGAATTGATCACTATTCGGTGACTATATAATACAATAACAAAGAATATTCCTTTTTTTTTGTTGCTATCTGGAAATTGTATGTCATTGCTAGTCTACCCAAACATAATTTGGACAGGAATAAAAAAGATGACCGTTGTATTAGCTCCGACACTAAACAGGAAGTAAATAATATCTCTTAACACCAATGACCTGTGAGTGTACAAAACAGTTGAGCATTTCAAAAGCGACTCGATTGTGTGATCGCTGATGTATTAAAAAATTGAGTAGCCTATAGTATAGAATATAGACTAATGACCACCAACCGAACCAAATTCAGTGACAAAACGTTTAATATGTATTTTTCTATGAACTATTTATGACTTGGACAGGTGACAAGGTAAATTAGACCAAGAGACTTGTTTGTATTCAGATGTTACATACACTGTCATTGGCCTGAAGCGAGAGCACACCAGTTGAAACCAAGTCTCAGTACAGAAACACAAACACATGGACTGTAGGAGGAAGTTTTTTTGTGCTTCAAAACAAGACTTAAAGTAATCATGCATTAGGCTTGTACACGACTCAATTATCACTCTATTCAACAACTCCTATCATGCTTTAAGATTGTTTTGTTTGATATGACCAATAATAATTTGTTGTTTATAGAAACAAACTCTAAAGAGAACTCCATTATAGACTTGACCTCTGAATACCCACACTATTTCTTGTCGATAACCATAAGGTGTAGAACAGAATGTAGTCAGTTGAAAAAAATGTACGATCTAGATCTAGATCAATTTAACATTGTACCGGTAAATGAATAAAATAGTAGTCCTTAAAAATTACATTTATTTTGAACAGATGATCTCATAACTTTATTAATTAAACTAAAATAAAATGACACCAGTCAATAGTTGTTGACTGTGTATTCATGTCGAGTAAATCTACACATTTCGAATATTGTTGAATGAAACATGGTTTAAAGTAACACATTTCAGAAATACAATCTCACACAAAGAAACAAGACCGTCCTACCTGTAGACATTCTTGTATCCAATTCGCTCAATCAATTCAGTGGTAACGTTATCCGTCAGAAGTGATAACTATCCAGTCAAGCATTTATAGCAGTTTAGTTTAGTTTAGTTTTAGTTTTAGGCACATCGGCACAGTATAGGCCATGTCGTGCCCGTAGTCCCTTAAGGACTACTCTCCCTCTATAAAAAGTCAGAGTTCATATAATTAACTCATTAAAATTAAGGTTTATTTACATTTAAAATAGCATAGGTAAAAATTTGGATATTTTATACAAATCTAGTGTAAATAATATGTGTATACAGACTCACGAATCAGATCCTCGAAGACAACCCCACCTCCCGGATAAAGCCCATTACCTTCCCAGGGTCGACAGTGTCAAACAGTATTTTTAAGTCAGTGGATAGAAAAAATTTCTCCCTGACATCCTGGTATCTGGGGCAGTCAATGAGGATATGCTCCACTGTGAGGCGAGAATCACAACGCTCACAAAGTGGTGGTCCCTCTCTTTTCAGCACGAAAGAGTGTGTGATGTAGGTGTGGCCAATCCTAAGTCTAGACATGGTCGTGCTGCCACGCCTTGTCAGACCCTTAGATATGGGCCGCCACCGGACATCCGCCACGATCTGCCTGAGTTTGTTGTGATTCTCAGCCTCCCATCGGTCCTGCCACTCTTGATAGGTGGCAGTGGCAATACTTTGTCTCAGGTCCGAGTAGGGAATTTGGGTTCCTGACACTGCTTGGTTTAGGGCTTTCTTTGCTTCTCTGTCTGCGGCTTCGTTTCCCTCTATGCCTACATGGGAGGGGACCCAGATGAAGGTGACATCCCTATGGTTGGCTGCTATTTGGTCCAACAGCTTTAGGCACTTGTGTACCAATGGAATGTCAGTCTTCATCCGCCCCAAAGCTTGCAATGCAGATTTGGAGTCGGAGCAGATTATGAATTTTCTCCTTTCTGATGCTTTCACGGCCGTAAGTGCAAGCGACAGTGCATGCAATTCGGCCGTAAAGATGGAGCATCCATCAGGGAGTCTACGGGAGATTGTTTTGCTCCGAAAGGAGCAGGCACACGCGACCTTTCCATCCATTTTGGATCCGTCAGTGTAGATGGTGCCACAATCTCCGTAGCTCTCCTGCAGTTCCCTAAAGTGGACTTGTAATAGGGTTGGGTCTGTGTTTTGCTTTTTAAAATTAAGGAGGGATAAATTTAGTTTGGGTCTACTAGTTAACCAAGGAGGGTTTTGTGGGGTTTCTATTTTGAAAATTTGGTCGATGGGTGGGGTTAAATTTTGGATGGATTCTCTCATTCGAAGGCCCAACGGCTGTATGACGTTAGGCCTTCGAATGTATATTTCAACATTTATGGGATTGAATACGGGATCAAAAGCAGGGTTCGTGGGGTTAGATTTTAGTTTTACTATGTACTGCATTGCAAGCTTTTTCATCCTTATGTCCATGGGGAGCTCTCCAGCCTCCACATGTAGACTCGGAATTGGTGACGTGCGGAACGCGCCGAGACAGAGACGCAGGGCAGCATTTTGGATTGGTTCTAGTATCTTTAGGTAAGACTTCCTTGCTGCTCCATATATCATAGATCCATAATCCAACTTGGATCGGATTAGACTTCGATACAGCAACAGCAAGGTGTCTCTGTCAGCCCCCCAGTCCGTATGGCTGAGTACTCTAAGTATGTTTAATGACTTTTGACATTTTTTCCTAAGTTCTTTAATGTGGGGGAGAAAATTAAATTTGGAATCAAGGGTAAGGCCTAAAAATTTTGTAGTTTTTACAACGGGGATTTTCTTTTTGTTTATAAATAATTCAGGATCTGGGTGGAGCCCTCTTAAATTACAAAAATGCATACTAACTGTTTTGGAGTCCGAAAATTTAAAACCATTATCATTTGCCCAATTTTGAATTTTGTTTAAATTTAACTGTAATTTTCTTTCTAAGGTGTTCATATTTTTCCCATAAGTAAAAATGACAAAGTCATCAACATACAGAGAGCACTCTATGCCAGGGGACAGAGCATTTATGATGCTGTTAATTTTGATGTTGAACAGGGTGACTGACAGAATGCTGCCCTGGGGTACGCCCATTTCCTGTTCAAATGTGTCAGAAGTGGAGGTGCCCACTCGGACCTGAAATTTTCGGTCTTTCAGGAATTCCCCTACAAAACGGGGGAGGTGTCCCTTAAGTCCTATAAGCTCCAGGTCACGTAGAATGCCATGTTTCCAGGTCGTGTCATAGGCCTTTTCAATGTCGAAGAATACAGCCACAAGATGTTCTCGTCTGAGTAGGGCATTTCTGATGAAGGCTTCCAGCCTTACCAGGTGGTCGGTTGTTGTCCGCCCCTGTCGGAATCCGCACTGGTATTTGGAGATCAAGTTGTTCCTCTCAAGATACCAGATCAGCCTACTGTTAATCATTCTTTCCATGGTTTTACAGATGCAGCTTGTTAGTGCTATTGGTCGATAGTTAGCTGGGTCAGAGCCGTCTCTTCCCGGTTTAGGTATCGGTATAACTGTGGCTTTCCTCCAGCTGTTTGGGAAAGCGCCTGTTTGCCACACACAGCTATAGACCCCTAGCAGGACTGCCAATGAGGGTTCGGGAAGGTGCTTGAGGAACTGGTAATGGATTTCATCTTCTCCAGGTGCTGTGTCATGTGACTTGTCCAGCGAATCCCTCAGTTCCTCGAGCGAGAACGGTTTGTTGTAGGCTTCATTGTTCTCTGACCTGAAGTCAATGGGATGTCTTTCCTCCCTGGTTTTGACTTTTTGGAACTCTGGCGTGTAGTGTGCAGTGGATGATTTTTCTGCTATTGAGGATGCAAGGCAGTCAGCTATTTCTCTGGGGGACGTGACAGTTCGTCCTTGGTTTTTCAAATGCCCTATTGCATTTGATTCTTTCCCTTTGATTCGCCTTACTGCCTTCCAGACCGCTCTAGCAGTAGTTTTGGCATCCAGACTGCCGACAAAGCTTCTCCAGGAATTCCTTTTGGCTGACCGTACAGTTTGTCTAGCCTTTGCTCTAGCTATCTTAAATAGCTTTAGGTTTTCCTGGGAAGGATTCTTTATGAATGCAGCCAGTCGTTTTTTCCTATCGCCAATAGCACTTTTACAAGCTGTATCAAACCATGGTTTGCTGGGCCGTTTTGGATTTGCGGAGGTTAGGGGGACAACTTTCCTGGCAATGTCGAGTAGCTTGGAAGCGAAAATATCAGCTGGGTTCTGCTCATCGAGGATACTTTCTGTGATATCCTCTGAGCATCTTTTTTGGAATTGCTCCCAATCGGCCTTGTTCAATTTCCACCGCTGAGGTCGTCCCACTGAGGGGAGATTGTTAGTAATGATAATTGGGAAGTGGTCACTTCCCCGTAGGTCATTACTAACTGACCATTTGAAGTCGTCCAGAAGTCCGGGGACGCATACGGTGAGGTCAATGCACGTGAGGGATCCAGTTCCTGGGTGCAAGTAGGTCGGTGATGCATCATTGAGTATGCATAAATCATGTTGGAGGAAGATATCCTCCAGCATACGACCTCTTGTGTCAGTACTGTTGGATCCCCACATTGTGTTATGGGCATTGAAATCCCCAAGGATAATATATGGCCGAGGGAGCTGCCTCAACAGGTCCTCCATGTCTGCTGGGTTCAATGGAGCGCCTGGTGGTAGATACAGGCTGCAGCAAGTGATAACCTTGTGTAATGTTATCCTAGCTGCTACGGCCTGTAGTGTGGTCTGTAGTTCTACCCTCTCATGGGGGACGTTGTCCTTCACAAGGATACAGACTCCACCTGATGCTCTTTCTGCATCCTCAACATTCCTGCTGTGAGCAATGTAGCTTCGGAAACTGATGCTATCTTTCAGAAATGTTTCCTGTAAGCAGACAGCTACAGGAGCCTCAGAGTCCATCAGTAGCTGCATTTCTTCGTAATTGGCCTTGAGGCCTCTACAGTTCCACTGTACAATTCTGGAATCCATGGCTTATTCTAGATGACCTACTTGGAGCTATTAGGCTTTGGGAGGCCCCCGGAGGGGGTTCCCTTTATTCCTGAGACTTTTTTGGACTTCTGCTTGGTTGGAGAGGAGGACACCCCTCTCCTGGGGGGAGTCCTTCTCTCTGGAGAGGAGAGATCCCTCTGGTTAGAGCGGAGGCTACATCCTCCTCCCTCACCTCGGGTTTCCTCTCCATTTTTAGTTCTCCCCTTAGGGAGTTTGTCAACCTCTGATTCAGTAGAGGTTGGGGTGTCTGACTGGGTTCTCTGAGGAGAACCTGTATCAGTCATGGTGACTCCGGGTTCTCCCGGAGTGTTGGTTTGGACATGCTGTTCGGTTTCCATGCTCTCATCAGTGAGCACAGAGAATCGGTTTTTTAGCATGACCACGGGGCTTTCTGTTTTTTTCGGAGGAAAGTTCTTGGGCGGAGTTTTCTTCTGAGTTGGAGGAGGAGGAGGGGGTGGGGTCAATGTGTCCGTCTGTGTGGCTATGGATCTTCCTGTCTTAGTCGCAGCCTGGGCGTACGTCTTTGTCAAGCCGAATTGGCCCTTGGGTAGGGCCGATACGGCTGATTTCGCCTGGCTGAAGGTGCATCCATTTCTTGCCTTGTACTCCTGCACGGCAACCTCCTGTTTCCACACAGGGCAGTCCTTGGAGTAGGCTGAGTGGCCAGCGTGACAGTTTGGGCATTTGAACTGGGCTGTGCAGCCCTTGTCCTCATGACCCTCTCCGGCACATCTAGCACACACAGTGTTCCTCTTGCAGACTGCCGCGCCGTGTCCATAGCCCTGGCACTTGAAGCACCTCATAGGGTTAGGAATGTAGGGCCTCACTGGAACTCGTAGGTATCCTGCCTTCACGTACTCTGGCGGTGTCCTAGTTCCGAATGTGAGGATAATAGTGGCGGTCTTGACCTCCTCACCATCCCTGCGCCTTGTAATGCGCCGGGCATGGGTGACTCCTTCAATACCCTCCACTATTTCCTTCTCGGAACATTCCAGCAGGTCCCTAGAGCTGATTACACCTCTGCTGGTGTTCAGACTCTTGTGTGGCATGACTTCCACTTGGAGCTCACAGAGTCTTCTGCATTTCAAAAGCCCATCCGAGTGTACCTTGCTATCTACTTCTACCAGTAGTTCATTGGATCTGTGTAGCTTAGATACACCCTTGGGCTCTCCCACTACCGACTTGAGTCCCTTGTAAATGAAGAAAGGGCTCAATTTGGTCAGGCTTTTCTCCTCCTCTGTACACCTGACCACCAGAAATGATGGCCAGGTAGGACAGCTTTTTGTGGCCTCCTCCTTTCTCGTCTCAATTCGACGTTTCTTGCCAAGACATGGGTCTGTGGCAAGTGATTTTTGTGTTGTTTTTTTATCCATAAGAAAGTGTATATGTTTCGGCACCTGTGCTCCCCACCCGCCATCGAGCCCAACAAGGGGACGGGCCACTCGGATGTCCAGAATGAGCCCGCCAGGGCTACACAGGTGTTATACTCAGTCAGCCGCTGCATCGGACATGTGTCCGATACAGAAGCTGGCTGATTGACCCTCTAGCCACCGCCCTCCAGCATAGGTCGAGGACCTATGCTGGTAGCTCGACATGACCAGCCGGTTGACCCAGAGCGGGCCTTCTGGGCCTCAGGTCTAGGGGAACTTGGAGCCAAAGTATTGTGTTGCGGTGGTCCATCCTCAGATAGTCACCCACTCAAACACCAGGATCTCTTTATCCCCCCTTACCCGTCGCAGTCCACGGCAAACGGACTGGTCCAGGACATTGTGAGGTTTTAGAAGATAAGGAGACAGGGTGATGGTTAATGAAGGCAGACTGAGAGTAAGAGGAGGCAGACAAAATGATAGAAAAGAAGTAGGGCACTTTTGAGCTCCAAAAGTGCTAAGGAAAGAGGAGCGCAGTTTAACGTCATGTCTCAGGGACGCCATTTATAGCAGCTCGGCTACACCAGCGACCCCGCCGACCTGGGTCAACAATTAAGCACCAGGGGCTATCACAAGCGACTGAACATAACGCGAGTACACCCAGACACAAGGGAGATTCTGCACTACGTGTTGGCGGCGCCACATTTACCTTGTAGTCAGAAGTAGACCTAACAAGAGACACGCCATCTGACACACACGGTTACGTCTCCACTAAGTGTCAGAATACGACACAAGTCACTTAGGGCGACCAAGTCATTAGCATCAGCTACTTCTCACTCATTTTCTGATCACACATTGCCTTGGGTTTTATAAAGTCATTAATCTGCACAACAGTAGATCTACATTGTGAACTCAGAAACATTGACAGCGTGAGCTCAGAAACATTGCACCACTTCAAACACTTTGAGATGAAAGGTTTACTAACTATTTGGACGACAATTTGGATGATGACAAAAAAAGACACTAAAAATAGCCCTAATGATTTTCTTTTAAATACATATTTCATTGGGGGGGGGGGGGAATCCTTCCCCTAGTGAAAACTCGGGTTTAACTGTCAAATTAAAAAACATCTTAAAAGTCAATTTGTCTATTTTGAACTCTTTTTTTCAGCGGGTATTCCCGTACTCCACTCGAATGTTTCTTTGTATTTAGTACAGAGTGGAAGAAGAAAATGGACGTTCACGTTCAGGAGCAATGTGCCACTGTCTTAGAAAGAAATGAGTTGGTCTGTAATAGAAGAACTTGATTTTGTGCTGGCTTAATGGAAACACTGCTGGCCAAAGTGAAGCATTGCAAGAAAGAAAAGTAGAATAAGAAATTTAAAACCCAATGTCAGCTTCATAAACAATCTATCTGTCCTTGGTTTCTACCGTAGAGTGTCTCAACAAATCGAGTACGCTTATTGAATTGTAATCACCACATATTTTATGAGGCAGTTGTGGCGAGAAGGCGAAAAAACAAATGTTCAGCAGTTGATCTTGAGAAATCAGCAAATATCCGCCATGGTATAGAAGATCTTTAAAAAAATCTATATAGTAAACAGAATATATTTGATACTAACTGCACAATGAATATTTCTTTGGGTATTGTGGGAGAGTTCATTACGGTCCAATAGACAGAGACAATACAAGCTTTATTTATTTGATTTAATTTTTATTCTTATTTAGGAAGCCAGGATACGCTTTACCGAATGTAAC
>JADKLZ010055444.1:0-19038 GCA_021533235.1 Biomphalaria straminea | reverse complement strand
AACATTGAAAGACAGACTTACTGGTCTTCCTCCAGGACTAATTCCAGACACGGACATGGAACGTCTGCCAGATGTAGAATCTGAATAACAGCATAATATATTAGCATCTTTGAAACTAATACCAAGGAACATAAAGTATTGCTAAGTTTACTAGGCATATTAAAATTTGTTGTGACACTTAGATCTCATTATTATGTTTAACATAAAGAAAATATGAACTCTGTCCTAACAAGATTGTATTAGCTATTAAATAGTCATAAAAACAATAACAACAACAAAATATGACCCAAAAAGTTTCAGGTGTTTACCTGCGTCTACACTGTAGCCATTCACTGTCCTCTCACTTAGTACTTTTCTACAACAGAACAAGAATGTAAAATATGTAATAAACACTTGAAACTTTATTCAAATTTACAAGAAAATCAACGCTTGAAACTTTATTCAAATGTAAAGAAAAAACAAAATGACTAGCGAAAGAGCAGAGCAAAATGTTCTATTCAGTTCATGTGTATATGAAAGTGTTAAACAGCATTGTGTCAATAATATCACAGCCTACTGGCATAAAACTAACACTGAAGATCTGATGTTGAAAAATACAATGCAGCGATACATTCCAACCTAATACATTATTATGGGAAAACAACTAAGCAAGAACCGAGGTGAAGAAGTGGAAATTTACTCATGGGATTATGATGGACATTTTGTGTGAAATAAATCTTTTTATCAATAACAAGTTAAGTAGATTATCCATCTAAAGTTAATTAAGACATCCAGTAACAGAGCAAATATTGCCAGAAACATAATGAACATTTCATTCATTTCCTGCTATGATCTTTGAGCCAATGTGGGACACCTACCATGTTTTTAAGCCTACATTATATTTGGTGAATTATTTAAAATTGAGTTGACAAATGAGCACAGAGTGTCAGCACTTCTTCCAAAGCTACTTACCTTGCCTCTAACAGTTCAGATTCTTCTCTCTCTCGTATTCTCTTTAAGTTTTCAGTGTACAGTACCATCACTTCCATTGCTTGGCACATTCGTTTCTCCTGAAGATTGGACAACAGACATTTAGTTAGCTCATTATTGGATACCTCAAGGATAGGTGTGAGTTGAGAAACTTTTTAAGAGAATAAAGTCATCAGATCTTTCAATTATGTCCTTCGTGAATGTTACAGATGTTTAAAAAGTTTTAACAAATGCTCTTAAAAGGTACAACAGAATTGTCCTTAACTGTTTTCTAGAACTTGAAATATTTAAAAACTATTGGGATTGATGCAAAACTTTTAGACATTAAACAAGATTTGTTTTTTTTTTTAATGTGTCACAATAATATGAAACACTTGTCTTGAAAAAAGTTTTTTAAAGTTGTTTTAGATTTGATAGAGTTAGAGGGTTACAAAAACCAACTTTTTTTGTTTCTAAAAGATAGTGAAATCCTTTACAATCGTATAAAAGTGTAACAACAAATCTTACAATCATATGCAATTATACTTAGATTTAAATATGAAGAAAAAATCAAGATAGTTATTAAAAAAGCACCATACACATTTTTGTTTTATGGGCTCAGAAAAAAAAAAGATGTTAATGCATGTGTGATGAATGTCTGTCACACATTGAAGTCAAAGGCTATTTAAATTGGATTACACACCACCTTTTTTTTTTACTGTCCTCAAAATAGGAGGTGCAAAGGTTACAGTTATGTATTTCAACAAATCAAGTTCACACACACACAATTGTATGAACAAGTACATAAATATTTTAAACAAGATGAAACAAAAAGTTCATTGTTTGCATTCACAAATTGTAAGGCTAATGTCCTTATGGATAATAAAGATTATTATTATTATTATTATCCTGCATGATGTAGGCACTAACACGTTCAGCATATTTTAAAGATGCTTTCAAGTGCAACAACTACTAATGGTTTCATTGATGTCTTTTGTTCTATTTAGAAGCAACAAAACAATAATTTAAATTAAGATGAAAGGAGACCAACTTGTTGAACAGCCCCATACACCTCAGCTCTGCTAGACACTCGTGCTGCTGTTTGCTCCAAGACATCAATGTTTTGTCTTAACTTTTGTACAATCGTTCTAGCTTGAGGCTCTGACACTTGTTCATAGAGAGCCTGAAACAATAATGGTAATTAAAAAAAATCAAATTTTATGAATGATTTCTCATGTTAAAAAAAAGTAACAAAAATTGCTTAACATTTACTGAATAGTATTACATACAAAAATGTATTTATTTTCAAGGGATCTTAAGGCTGACCTTGTAAATTGGTTTACATAAAAATTACAACAAAGAAAACATTTCATATTGTAATTACTGTGAGAACAAAACCATTTCTCAAATAGTGGAGTGCAAAGTCATTATTATGTATTGCAGTGATCCAATGTAATAGTTAAATAAGAGAAAAAAATGTTCAGACTTCAAAACTTACCTCCAGAAGTTCTCTAAGAGATTTGATTTCTGAGTCTACATTCTGTTCTGCCAAGTCTCTAGATCTTTCCTGAACTTTAACTCTTTGCTGCAGTGTAAACTTGTCAGTTTTGAAAGCTAACGACAGGCTGATAAATTTACTCTGTGAGTGAAATACAAATACATGCTACAATCAGCCTCATGTTCATTAAGTACAACAAGCAAGGAAAGAAAGAAAAACACACACAATTATTTAGACATCTACATTAAATAAAAGGCTCTATTTCAATGAACAAGGTAAAATTCATGCAATAACGACTACTAAGCGAAAATTAATTTCTTAACAAAGTAGTCTATATAGTTCAGTGTTTCTCAAACTGTGTGCTGCAACAGTTTCTACAAATATTTTAATTGATACAGGTTTTCAGAATGCTTCATGTGCAGCGTTACAAAGGTCTGCATACTATAAAATTTTCATTCATGTTGCGATGACCTTCCCACTTGCAACAACAAGTAATAGTAGCCCACACTCTCCCCTTTTCTCTGCCCTGCTAAATTATGAAGCTACATTTTGACAGAAGGGATGTTAGGTAGTCTGGTTATGGAATTTTCCACTATACATAGATTATTATAATGACTCAAATGTAGGCCACCTTAGCAGATGCACAGCAGTTTTTGAATTGATAACAATTATAATAAGCAATATGTTTCATGTAAATTTTGTTAGGTGTATGCTAATAATAAAAAATTATAAATAAGCATTATTGGTTGTTATCCATTGAGAAAAATGTTAGCCGTTACACAGTCAAGAGTAGGTCAATCTTCACTTAACAATAGGTAACCAAAGTTAGAGACTTGTTACTCTAAATAAACAATATTTTTCAACAACAAGAAATAAATATAGAACTTTTATATAAATGATTACTAATATGAGTTTCAATATCATTTTGGAGATCTGAATTTCTTGATTAAAGCAAAAAAAAATATAGCAAATATATTTTTGGTCTTATTCATGGTTACCATTACACCTAGAATTTAAATGACAGGGTCTACTTTAGACTGACTTAAACCATTTTTTTTTCAGGTGATTTCTAAAATGAAACTCAAATTAATTTGTCATTTATAATTGAAACAAATAGTAACATTTAATCAATTTTATTTTGCAAGTCATGTTTTAAGTATTTTTTTTTTACACTTTATATTGTTGAGCCAAAATATTTGGATGTGCTTGATGAAAACATTTCTCACCTCTAGTTCTTTCTGTGGGAGTTGATCCACACTGTAGACAAACACACAAAAATTAGAACTATCATCACATTGGAGTTGATAATAGGTGGTAAATGATACATCAACTGATAGAAGCAATAAATGATAAAATTTTTTGTCACTGGCTTTGTGTTAGGGCTTTTAGTTTGTCAACACCAGAGAAGTCAAGAAGTGAGATCTGTGCTATCTTCATCCCTTATGCCACTTTAGCAGCCTGGCAGGTGACTCTTTTATAATGTTCTTCCTACTAGAAGGGATATTTACAATTTTTAACAAACTGGAAAACATTTACATTATTTACTGTGCTGATTTGAAATCTGATTAACATTTACAATTAAAAAGTTCAAAATAACACCTATACATGTTTTTGTATATAGACACATTTAATGCAAGTTTGCAGGAGTGTCTAATATGTTATGCACTGTATAAAATGTATGCATGTATTTAGAATGACAAAAAAGTTTTAAAAAATGCATTCAGGTTATCTATTTTTATGAATGGAGAAAATCTTGACAAGTTTATACCTTTGTATTTAAAAAAATTAGCTCCCTTTACAAACAAACCAAGCTGTGGTAACAAACAAACTCGAGCAAAAGAAAAAAAATGACATTTTGATGTTTGGCATATATAACACCAAGCAATACAAATGGGAATCAGAGTTATTTCTTCCCTTTCTAACACTATACAGACACCTACTAGTTGGAAATTAAAATTAATGTCAAGTCTTTGTCTGGGAATACATCAACCAAGAAATTGCATACGAAATGATTACAACAGCAGTAAGGGTTAGACTTCATTTACATAACAGACTGAGACAGACAACGTTTGTTGTGTGCTTGTTTTTTTTTCTATATGTTGAAGTGAGTTGACATTTTTAATTCAACAATATTCCCCATGTAAAGTTCAAATTAAAGTGACTGTAGAATAAATAATTATATTTACAATAGCGAATTATATAGTGCTCAATGTATGCTCCTAATATAATGGCTAAAGTAAAGAGGAGAGTTTCTTGTGAATCACACTGTCAATCTTTATGGATAAAAGAAACATCGTGGACCAACACCTGGACTGGGAGAGAGAGAAAAAAAACACATCACATGTCTACTTCCCACCAGCAAGGCCAGCGCCTCGTCCTTACGTGAGTGTGTGCTCCACCTACTGCCAGATACCAACACGTTCTGGACATGTAGAGAGATAGTTTGGTTTTTATTTATGTCTGTAACTCTATGTGGATTAGCTATGATACACTCTAACGTCAAGGAATTCATAATTATACATTGGTCTACAAGTAAATGGTTTGGTGTTCGTTTGATTAATAAAGGGAAATCTAGACAAGAGGAAGGGGGAGAGGTATTTTTTTAAAATCATACAAGGATAACTTTCTCATCAAGAAAAAATAGATATACAAGGCAAAGAAAGATAAGATAGTCAAGATAAAAGGAAAACAACTTTTTATTTCCACACTTAATATAGCATTACGTTTTGTTTCCCCTTCCATACAGTACATCGTTCAGCATTTAGGAAGAAAACTATTAGCACCAAAATGTAGTGCTAGCTTTTCGAAGTAAAAAAACAACAACAAACTTATGGCGCTCCCCACCTCCCCCAATATTTGAAAAACTGGCAGTCTATCAGAACATCTTGAACGTTCAGAGGTGTTTACATGCGAAGTCTTGTGCACGTCACCTATGGGGGCAGGTGAGACACAGTGCTCACACCTTGCAGTTGTTAACATAGCAGCATGGCCAGGACAACTTAGAAGTTATGTGAAACTAACTTCAACTGGATATATGTCAAACACCCGTAGATGTATTCCATTGAAAACAATTCACAGTTACCACCTGTTCCAGTCATGATGAGAAACTGCTTATTACATCCTAGGTTTATACTAAATAAACATTCTATTGATCCTGGGTTTCTGATACTACTAGAAACCAATGTCTAAAACCAAAAGACGAAAACTCTCTACAAAAGCAAATATCGCTAACCTTCTCTTTCGCCCGATGTTTAAGTTCAGTGTGTGAATCACGTGTCTCAACGACTCCATTATGAGAATGACCAGAGTTTTGTTGACGTGTTTACCGTGAAGTAATATGAGTGAGAAAGAACACAGCTTCCAAATAAGATAAGAGAGAGAGCCAGTGAAGATTGAACTCTTGTCACATGTATTTGGACGTAGGTTAAAAACAAACTCAGTCACTACTGTGCTACAAATGAGTGTGCTCTCCCGTAGTTTCGCCTTGTCTAATCTTTGGACAATCGTCGGATTTAATTCAATTACATGAATTACACTATATTCTTACAAGAGCGAGTCGGAAACGAATGAATATTGGTGTAGCGGGCTGGGGGAGTATATCAATTTTACGATTGATTCATATTTTGTCATAGATAATGAATAGTTGTGCAAAGTTTCAACTTGATCCGAGAATGGGATGTAGGAGAAATGAAGTGTACAAACTCTACAAACTATGTACCAGACAGACAAAGTGAGTCGATAAACCAGACAAAGTGAGTTGAGAAAATAACCGTATGAACATACCGATACATAATGTCTGTAATATCGTGTTTTTCTCTTCGTAACGGTGCTAGACTTTGGACAGGTCACGTGAGAGCATGTCGCTAATAGTAGCTACAAGAAGATAAGCTGGGTAGGTAAAACTTTGGATGTAGACATCGACTTTTAAGTACACCCTAAACAACTTGCGCTTTAGTCAATGGTAAACATACATTTTTAAAATGTTCTTTTCTCTAACGTATTTTTCATGCTATGCCCTATGTTCCAATCTGTTTTGGAAAGGGGGGAGGTAGGTGGTACACCGGAGGTTTCTGTGCTGCTCAGTGAAGATATCGGAAGAGTTCAACTTAATTTGAAGTGCCGCATTTACTTCAAAGTATTATATGGTCGGCTATCCGATTACAAAGATATATATCTGACAAAAGTGTATACACGCTATTAGTCAATTAATTACTGGTAATTAATTGTATTTCGTTTCATACAAACAAGGGAAACTAATACTTCAGTATTCACAGATATGGCTAAATGTGTAGGGTTTATTGCTTTTAAATAATTGTGAACGCTATATCTCCCACACGTAGGCCTGTTCTCCGAACAAGTTGATAATTTAAACAATTATTTCATGTGTACCTAAGAATTAATAATTTTAAAAAGTAACTAATTAGTCAATTAATTATTGGCAATTAATTCGTTTGATATCGAATACGGGAAATAACTTCTACATTGTTCATATATAAGGTTGTAAGTGCGGAGTTCTTCTCCTTAGATAAGCTTTGTTGTTTTTTTTTTAGATGATTTTTTTTGCTTGTTTTTGTTTTTCTCTAAATTCGGTTTTTGTTTGAAATACTAATAATAGGGAGGGACCTGCTATGACATTGTATTCGAGCCAAACTATTATGGAAGAGTGCAGTATTGGGCATATACATTGTTGATGTGACTACTCATTACATCTAGATATCCAACAGTAGTTTTAGTTGTTAGTTAGTTCTGTTTTTAGAACACAACGTGTGCATTTCGTTCGACTTTTACTGAGTAGCTCCTTAAATATACAGCAGCACAAGAACTGTAATGCTCTTACTAAATAGAACATACACACGATGTGCAGTAATGACTGAAGTCTACCTACCTGACTTCTGAGTCTCCATTCTCTTCTAGTTTACTGGATGGGGACATGTCCTTGACACTTAATCCGAGTTTCTTCAAAAAAGACGAAGGGAGGCTAGGCGTCACGGGATCATCCGTTGCAGGAGGCGGCTCCAAATAGTCTGTCACCGAAATTTGAGGCATGCCCTTGTCCTTGGAGGGAGACGAATGATTGGGCGAAAGTGTGCAAGGATATATGGGACTACTGCCAGCGGACGTGATGTCTAGCTCAGAGTTCTCCGACAGCTCAGGAAGCTTCATGTTCCTGGATTTGATCTGATCTTTCCTCTTGTTGGCCAGATGTAACTGTACAATAACAATAATAGAGTGATTGGAAACAAACAAGATTTTTTTTCCTTAGTATTTCTACATATCAAAAGAAATAGAAATTTAAAAAAAATTCTAGAACAGGTAAGTCTTCAGAAAAGAAATTGGGGGAGGTCAATTCAGAAAGCTGGTGTATCCCAGGTCACAGTGTCACGAGTGGACACGAATAGGTTAACTTGGACTAACACTGCAACATTTGATGGGCTTCCACAGTAGCGAGCTGGTTGCACATGGTGAGGAGGAAAGGCTACCTTTGTGTCATGGCACCACAATCAACTCTTGTTGAAGGCGCAGAAGACGAAGATAAAACTTACATAAACCCCCCGCTGGCCAACGGCCTACATCAGATGAGGAAAAATATGCAAATGGGTTTGCGTAGTAATGTGAAACATTGCACTCACCCTTCGGAATGGAAGACATTGCCATTATTATTCTTAATTGAGTACATTGGACAAAGAGGTCGGTGAAGAGCCAATAGTTCATTCCTGGTCATCCAAAGACTTTTAAGTCAAGAAAGAGTCTAACTAGTGCCTCAACTCTATTCGACACTCACAAAGGGTAATGCAAACCATATACATTATTTAAATATACAACCTATAATAAATAAAGGTATAAAACAGGTGTGGCCAACCTATGGAACAGGCGCATGCGCCAAAGCATTGCACAATTACTAGTGGCCCATTTCGCCAGGAAAAACTATCAAGAAAAATCATGCCTGTTAGCAACATACATAAATAAATGATAAAAACTAATTTCTGGAAAAAAAAAGTATTTCACATGAAATTAATTGACTAGCTTTTACGACGCTCAAATCCACCGAAATATTTATAAAACTAATCAGACCAAAAACACAGAACACGTTGGTTTAATGTAAGTGTTAGCTTCAGATAGTGTATTGTTTTAGGAAATGCGTATGTCCTTTCGTTTCGTTAGTATTGGATATTATCGGTGTTACCTATTTGGGCTTTTTATCATTAAAATAATTTCCAAATTTTGTAAAAACCTTATTGCCCTTAAGTCACTCTAAAGAAAAACCAAATGGTCAGACATAGTTCAGGCAGTAAAGTCATGTCTAGGAAATCCTCGATCAAATAAAGCTAATTAAAGTATACCAAGCAATCAATGACTGGTGGAGTTACTGGAATTGTAATCTTGCTCAAAAGAATGCCAGACTGTCCTCTTGTGAGGTATCAATGTTTTAAACACCAAGATCCTTTATAGCGACATAAGACTGAAACTTGTCCAATTTGAAGTGGCGCATGAGAATGATAAGTGAAAACAAAAAGAAGATCTATAGTACATTAACATGAAGCGTGTCACTCAAATGGACATAGTTCTACTCTACACAAACACTGTACACTAAAGTTATTTCAGTGTCAGTTGTTGTGTACAGGAGTTCATATTACACAAGTAACCAAAGTTAAGAAAGACGTGAACACAGAGTGTGGACACAGTCTAAAATGACATGAACTTAGTACACAGATGAACTATCTCGCAAATAGATTGAACTAAATACTACTTCAAATCAGAACACTTCTCTGAAAAGCGCATGACTGAACACTATGAGATCTCTCTCAAGTGTTCTCAACATACAGTGACAGTTCAGATGTCACAACTCAAGGAAAATGACTTTCAACGTTTTTTCTTAAAGAAATTATTATTCTTAATACTTTCCAAAGCCACATTAGTTTACAGAAGCGGGATGTCTTAAATCAAAACATTTCTGATGGCAAGGAAAATACTAAACATGAGAGAGAGAAAAAAAAAGAAACGATAACTTCACACATTAATTTCTTTTATAGCAGAAGACTAAATAAAGACTATTATTTGTTTCCAATGTTTCAGCATGTCCAGTTCATTATGAGACCTGTCTTTCAGTGATTCAAAGCGATGACACTTGCTCAGGAACATCGAACATTCCATTTAACAAAAAAACATTAGAAACTCCGAAAAGACTCATCTTGAGATCCATGGTTTGTTCGACATGAGCAGCTCATGACCTTTACATTGAACAGTGGGGTAGGTCTGCTTTAGTAGATACATTTGTGTTCTTCAATGTTAGACTCATTTCTTTAGAATAGAAATTACGATTAATGGTTTACAAATATATACATTCTAACACAATACAAAAGAGAAGTAACGTTGCGAATAGTTGGAATAACTGTTGACATTAACTGACATAACAGGAAAAAATACTGTCAGTCTAAGCTAGCTGGCAACTAGCAGGCCCACTTAGCGCGAGATTTTACTTTATGCAAATGTAATTTTATTACAGCATACAGAGACTGGGATAGACAGAGCAAAATAAGTCGTCTATATAGTGGAAACACACTGAAACATAGCAACAGTATATGGTATCATTTAGAATAGAAACAGCAACTATAATAGACAGAGTAAAAGCTATTCTCTAATACAAACCAGAAACCAGTGATTTCAATTATTACAGAAAGTGAACTCATTGCATAAATAGTGTACAAGTTATGACGCATGAGTAGTAGCCTACATTCCTACAACTATTCCGAAGTTGCATAGGACAAAACACAGTACGATATTCATGACAGCAACATCAAAACTATCGTGTTTCTAAAAGCACATCAACTGTCATTGCCCCCTCCCCCCTTGTCACGACAACTTGTCTCTTGTTAATCAGAGCAAGGTGGAGACTTTGGACACAAGGCTTACACACTTTTGTCTCTCTAGACAGTTCAAGTGTGGATTTATTCAAATAGAATCAAAGAAATGCTTCCTTTGTGTGTCACAAAAGTACTAGGAACCCTATGAAAAGATTCAACTTTGTTACGTACTCAGAATTTCTAGAAATCCTATATATATATATATATATATATATATATATATATATATTAGTCTCGCCAAATGGAGTCGGCCAAAAGAAGTGTTCTAAAAGTTGTACAGTTTTATCCGACATTGTGCTCAAACTCCAATGTTAGCCTAGAGGGGAACTGAAACCAGCACTATCCAGTACACACATCTGAATGGGATTGATCTGCGTGATGCTGTAATACATGCATGTAGGATAATGGATATTGACATCAAACAGTATGAAAGGCAGAAAAAAAAAGCCTAGTTTAAGTGGCTAAGACTTTAAATCGTCACATTTTTTAAATATGAAGAAATATTTTGTAGTTTGTAAGCCTAGCGTGTGTGTGACCTACTATTGGCTACCCCGTCAAATGATATGAGTTATTAGGTTTGAATTGATCACTATTCGGTGACTATATAATACAATAACAAAGAATATTCCTTTTTTTTTGTTGCTATCTGGAAATTGTATGTCATTGCTAGTCTACCCAAACATAATTTGGACAGGAATAAAAAAGATGACCGTTGTATTAGCTCCGACACTAAACAGGAAGTAAATAATATCTCTTAACACCAATGACCTGTGAGTGTACAAAACAGTTGAGCATTTCAAAAGCGACTCGATTGTGTGATCGCTGATGTATTAAAAAATTGAGTAGCCTATAGTATAGAATATAGACTAATGACCACCAACCGAACCAAATTCAGTGACAAAACGTTTAATATGTATTTTTCTATGAACTATTTATGACTTGGACAGGTGACAAGGTAAATTAGACCAAGAGACTTGTTTGTATTCAGATGTTACATACACTGTCATTGGCCTGAAGCGAGAGCACACCAGTTGAAACCAAGTCTCAGTACAGAAACACAAACACATGGACTGTAGGAGGAAGTTTTTTTGTGCTTCAAAACAAGACTTAAAGTAATCATGCATTAGGCTTGTACACGACTCAATTATCACTCTATTCAACAACTCCTATCATGCTTTAAGATTGTTTTGTTTGATATGACCAATAATAATTTGTTGTTTATAGAAACAAACTCTAAAGAGAACTCCATTATAGACTTGACCTCTGAATACCCACACTATTTCTTGTCGATAACCATAAGGTGTAGAACAGAATGTAGTCAGTTGAAAAAAATGTACGATCTAGATCTAGATCAATTTAACATTGTACCGGTAAATGAATAAAATAGTAGTCCTTAAAAATTACATTTATTTTGAACAGATGATCTCATAACTTTATTAATTAAACTAAAATAAAATGACACCAGTCAATAGTTGTTGACTGTGTATTCATGTCGAGTAAATCTACACATTTCGAATATTGTTGAATGAAACATGGTTTAAAGTAACACATTTCAGAAATACAATCTCACACAAAGAAACAAGACCGTCCTACCTGTAGACATTCTTGTATCCAATTCGCTCAATCAATTCAGTGGTAACGTTATCCGTCAGAAGTGATAACTATCCAGTCAAGCATTTATAGCAGTTTAGTTTAGTTTAGTTTTAGTTTTAGGCACATCGGCACAGTATAGGCCATGTCGTGCCCGTAGTCCCTTAAGGACTACTCTCCCTCTATAAAAAGTCAGAGTTCATATAATTAACTCATTAAAATTAAGGTTTATTTACATTTAAAATAGCATAGGTAAAAATTTGGATATTTTATACAAATCTAGTGTAAATAATATGTGTATACAGACTCACGAATCAGATCCTCGAAGACAACCCCACCTCCCGGATAAAGCCCATTACCTTCCCAGGGTCGACAGTGTCAAACAGTATTTTTAAGTCAGTGGATAGAAAAAATTTCTCCCTGACATCCTGGTATCTGGGGCAGTCAATGAGGATATGCTCCACTGTGAGGCGAGAATCACAACGCTCACAAAGTGGTGGTCCCTCTCTTTTCAGCACGAAAGAGTGTGTGATGTAGGTGTGGCCAATCCTAAGTCTAGACATGGTCGTGCTGCCACGCCTTGTCAGACCCTTAGATATGGGCCGCCACCGGACATCCGCCACGATCTGCCTGAGTTTGTTGTGATTCTCAGCCTCCCATCGGTCCTGCCACTCTTGATAGGTGGCAGTGGCAATACTTTGTCTCAGGTCCGAGTAGGGAATTTGGGTTCCTGACACTGCTTGGTTTAGGGCTTTCTTTGCTTCTCTGTCTGCGGCTTCGTTTCCCTCTATGCCTACATGGGAGGGGACCCAGATGAAGGTGACATCCCTATGGTTGGCTGCTATTTGGTCCAACAGCTTTAGGCACTTGTGTACCAATGGAATGTCAGTCTTCATCCGCCCCAAAGCTTGCAATGCAGATTTGGAGTCGGAGCAGATTATGAATTTTCTCCTTTCTGATGCTTTCACGGCCGTAAGTGCAAGCGACAGTGCATGCAATTCGGCCGTAAAGATGGAGCATCCATCAGGGAGTCTACGGGAGATTGTTTTGCTCCGAAAGGAGCAGGCACACGCGACCTTTCCATCCATTTTGGATCCGTCAGTGTAGATGGTGCCACAATCTCCGTAGCTCTCCTGCAGTTCCCTAAAGTGGACTTGTAATAGGGTTGGGTCTGTGTTTTGCTTTTTAAAATTAAGGAGGGATAAATTTAGTTTGGGTCTACTAGTTAACCAAGGAGGGTTTTGTGGGGTTTCTATTTTGAAAATTTGGTCGATGGGTGGGGTTAAATTTTGGATGGATTCTCTCATTCGAAGGCCCAACGGCTGTATGACGTTAGGCCTTCGAATGTATATTTCAACATTTATGGGATTGAATACGGGATCAAAAGCAGGGTTCGTGGGGTTAGATTTTAGTTTTACTATGTACTGCATTGCAAGCTTTTTCATCCTTATGTCCATGGGGAGCTCTCCAGCCTCCACATGTAGACTCGGAATTGGTGACGTGCGGAACGCGCCGAGACAGAGACGCAGGGCAGCATTTTGGATTGGTTCTAGTATCTTTAGGTAAGACTTCCTTGCTGCTCCATATATCATAGATCCATAATCCAACTTGGATCGGATTAGACTTCGATACAGCAACAGCAAGGTGTCTCTGTCAGCCCCCCAGTCCGTATGGCTGAGTACTCTAAGTATGTTTAATGACTTTTGACATTTTTTCCTAAGTTCTTTAATGTGGGGGAGAAAATTAAATTTGGAATCAAGGGTAAGGCCTAAAAATTTTGTAGTTTTTACAACGGGGATTTTCTTTTTGTTTATAAATAATTCAGGATCTGGGTGGAGCCCTCTTAAATTACAAAAATGCATACTAACTGTTTTGGAGTCCGAAAATTTAAAACCATTATCATTTGCCCAATTTTGAATTTTGTTTAAATTTAACTGTAATTTTCTTTCTAAGGTGTTCATATTTTTCCCATAAGTAAAAATGACAAAGTCATCAACATACAGAGAGCACTCTATGCCAGGGGATAGAGCATTAATGATGCTGTTAATTTTAATGTTGAACAGGGTGACTGACAGGATGCTGCCCTGGGGTACGCCCATTTCCTGTTCAAAAGTGTCAGAGGTGGAGGTGCCCACTCGGACCTGAAATTTTCGGTCCTTCAGGAATTCCCCTACAAAACGGGGGAGGTGTCCCTTAAGCCCCATAAGCTCCAGGTCACGTAGAATGCCATGTTTCCAGGTCGTGTCATAGGCCTTTTCAATGTCGAAGAATACAGCCACAAGATGTTCTCGTCTGAGTAGGGCATTTCTGATGAAGGCTTCCAGCCTTACCAGGTGGTCGGTTGTTGTCCGCCCCTGTCGGAATCCGCACTGGTATTTGGAGATCAAGTTGTTCCTCTCAAGATACCAGATCAGCCTACTGTTAATCATTCTTTCCATGGTTTTACAGATGCAGCTTGTTAGTGCTATTGGTCGATAGTTAGCTGGGTCAGAGCCGTCTCTTCCCGGTTTAGGTATCGGTATAACTGTGGCTTTCCTCCAGCTGTTTGGGAAAGCGCCTGTTTGCCACACACAGTTATAGACCCCTAGCAGGACTGCCAATGAGGGTTCGGGAAGGTGCTTGAGGAACTGGTAATGGATTTCATCTTCTCCAGGTGCTGTGTCATGTGACTTGTCCAGCGAATCCCTCAGTTCCTCGAGCGAGAACGGTTTGTTGTAGGCTTCATTGTTCTCTGACCTGAAGTCAATGGGATGTCTTTCCTCCCTGGTTTTGACTTTTTGGAACTCTGGCGTGTAGTGTGCAGTGGATGATTTTTCTGCTATTGAGGATGCAAGGCAGTCAGCTATTTCTCTGGGGGACGTGACAGTTCGTCCTTGGTTTTTCAAATGCCCTATTGCATTTGATTCTTTCCCTTTGATTCGCCTTACTGCCTTCCAGACCGCTCTAGCAGTAGTTTTGGCATCCAGACTGCCGACAAAGCTTCTCCAGGAATTCCTTTTGGCTGACCGTACAGTTTGTCTAGCCTTTGCTCTAGCTATCTTAAATAGCTTTAGGTTTTCCTGGGAAGGATTCTTTATGAATGCAGCCAGTCGTTTTTTCCTATCGCCAATAGCACTTTTACAAGCTGTATCAAACCATGGTTTGCTGGGCCGTTTTGGATTTGCGGAGGTTAGGGGGACAACTTTCCTGGCAATGTCGAGTAGCTTGGAAGCGAAAATATCAGCTGGGTTCTGCTCATCGAGGATACTTTCTGTGATATCCTCTGAGCATCTTTTTTGGAATTGCTCCCAATCGGCCTTGTTCAATTTCCACCGCTGAGGTCGTCCCACTGAGGGGAGATTGTTAGTAATGATAATTGGGAAGTGGTCACTTCCCCGTAGGTCATTACTAACTGACCATTTGAAGTCGTCCAGAAGTCCGGGGACGCATACGGTGAGGTCAATGCACGTGAGGGATCCAGTTCCTGGGTGCAAGTAGGTCGGTGATGCATCATTGAGTATGCATAAATCATGTTGGAGGAAGATATCCTCCAGCATACGACCTCTTGTGTCAGTACTGTTGGATCCCCACATTGTGTTATGGGCATTGAAATCCCCAAGGATAATATATGGCCGAGGGAGCTGCCTCAACAGGTCCTCCATGTCTGCTGGGTTCAATGGAGCGCCTGGTGGTAGATACAGGCTGCAGCAAGTGATAACCTTGTGTAATGTTATCCTAGCTGCTACGGCCTGTAGTGTGGTCTGTAGTTCTACCCTCTCATGGGGGACGTTGTCCTTCACAAGGATACAGACTCCACCTGATGCTCTTTCTGCATCCTCAACATTCCTGCTGTGAGCAATGTAGCTTCGGAAACTGATGCTATCTTTCAGAAATGTTTCCTGTAAGCAGACAGCTACAGGAGCCTCAGAGTCCATCAGTAGCTGCATTTCTTCGTAATTGGCCTTGAGGCCTCTACAGTTCCACTGTACAATTCTGGAATCCATGGCTTATTCTAGATGACCTACTTGGAGCTATTAGGCTTTGGGAGGCCCCCGGAGGGGGTTCCCTTTATTCCTGAGACTTTTTTGGACTTCTGCTTGGTTGGAGAGGAGGACACCCCTCTCCTGGGGGGAGTCCTTCTCTCTGGAGAGGAGAGATCCCTCTGGTTAGAGCGGAGGCTACATCCTCCTCCCTCACCTCGGGTTTCCTCTCCATTTTTAGTTCTCCCCTTAGGGAGTTTGTCAACCTCTGATTCAGTAGAGGTTGGGGTGTCTGACTGGGTTCTCTGAGGAGAACCTGTATCAGTCATGGTGACTCCGGGTTCTCCCGGAGTGTTGGTTTGGACATGCTGTTCGGTTTCCATGCTCTCATCAGTGAGCACAGAGAATCGGTTTTTTAGCATGACCACGGGGCTTTCTGTTTTTTTCGGAGGAAAGTTCTTGGGCGGAGTTTTCTTCTGAGTTGGAGGAGGAGGAGGGGGTGGGGTCAATGTGTCCGTCTGTGTGGCTATGGATCTTCCTGTCTTAGTCGCAGCCTGGGCGTACGTCTTTGTCAAGCCGAATTGGCCCTTGGGTAGGGCCGATACGGCTGATTTCGCCTGGCTGAAGGTGCATCCATTTCTTGCCTTGTACTCCTGCACGGCAACCTCCTGTTTCCACACAGGGCAGTCTTTGGAGTAGGCTGAGTGGCCAGCGTGACAGTTTGGGCATTTGAACTGGGCTGTGCAGCCCTTGTCCTCATGACCCTCTCCGGCACATCTAGCACACACAGTGTTCCTCTTGCAGACTGCCGCGCCGTGTCCATAGCCCTGGCACTTGAAGCACCTCATAGGGTTAGGAATGTAGGGCCTCACTGGAACTCGTAGGTATCCTGCCTTCACGTACTCTGGCGGTGTCCTAGTTCCGAATGTGAGGATAATAGTGGCGGTCTTGACCTCCTCACCATCCCTGCGCCTTGTAATGCGCCGGGCATGGGTGACTCCTTCAATACCCTCCACTATTTCCTTCTCGGAACATTCCAGCAGGTCCCTAGAGCTGATTACACCTCTGCTGGTGTTCAGACTCTTGTGTGGCATGACTTCCACTTGGAGCTCACAGAGTCTTCTGCATTTCAAAAGCCCATCCGAGTGTACCTTGCTATCTACTTCTACCAGTAGTTCATTGGATCTGTGTAGCTTAGATACACCCTTGGGCTCTCCCACTACCGACTTGAGTCCCTTGTAAATGAAGAAAGGGCTCAATTTGGTCAGGCTTTTCTCCTCCTCTGTACACCTGACCACCAGAAATGATGGCCAGGTAGGACAGCTTTTTGTGGCCTCCTCCTTTCTCGTCTCAATTCGACGTTTCTTGCCAAGACATGGGTCTGTGGCAAGTGATTTTTGTGTTGTTTTTTTATCCATAAGAAAGTGTATATGTTTCGGCACCTGTGCTCCCCACCCGCCATCGAGCCCAACAAGGGGACGGGCCACTCGGATGTCCAGAATGAGCCCGCCAGGGCTACACAGGTGTTATACTCAGTCAGCCGCTGCATCGGACATGTGTCCGATACAGAAGCTGGCTGATTGACCCTCTAGCCACCGCCCTCCAGCATAGGTCGAGGACCTATGCTGGTAGCTCGACATGACCAGCCGGTTGACCCAGAGCGGGCCTTCTGGGCCTCAGGTCTAGGGGAACTTGGAGCCAAAGTATTGTGTTGCGGTGGTCCATCCTCAGATAGTCACCCACTCAAACACCAGGATCTCTTTATCCCCCCTTACCCGTCGCAGTCCACGGCAAACGGACTGGTCCAGGACATTGTGAGGTTTTAGAAGATAAGGAGACAGAGTGATGGTTAATGAAGGCAGACTGAGAGTAAGAGGAGGCAGACAAAATGATAGAAAAGAAGTAGGGCACTTTTGAGCTCCAAAAGTGCTAAGGAAAGAGGAGCGCAGTTTAACGTCATGTCTCAGGGACGCCATTTATAGCAGCTCGGCTACACCAGCGACCCCGCCGACCTGGGTCAACAATTAAGCACCAGGGGCTATCACAAGCGACTGAACATAACGCGAGTACACCCAGACACAAGGGAGATTCTGCACTACGTGTTGGCGGCGCCACATTTACCTTGTAGTCAGAAGTAGACCTAACAAGAGACACGCCATCTGACACACACGGTTACGTCTCCACTAAGTGTCAGAATAGGACACAAGTCACTTAGGGCGACCAAGTCATTAGCATCAGCTACTTCTCACTCATTTTCTGATCACACATTGCCTTGGGTTTTATAAAGTCATTAATCTGCACAACAGTAGATCTACATTGTGAACTCAGAAACATTGACAGCGTGAGCTCAGAAACATTGCACCACTTCAAACACTTTGAGATGAAAGGTTTACTAACTATTTGGACGACAATTTGGATGATGACAAAAAAAGACACTAAAAATAGCCCTAATGATTTTCTTTTAAATACATATTTCATTGGGGGGGGGGGGGAATCCTTCCCCTAGTGAAAACTCGGGTTTAACTGTCAAATTAAAAAACATCTTAAAAGTCAATTTGTCTATTTTGAACTCTTTTTTTCAGCGGGTATTCCCGTACTCCACTCGAATGTTTCTTTGTATTTAGTACAGAGTGGAAGAAGAAAATGGACGTTCACGTTCAGGAGCAATGTGCCACTGTCTTAGAAAGAAATGAGTTGGTCTGTAATAGAAGAACTTGATTTTGTGCTGGCTTAATGGAAACACTGCTGGCCAAAGTGAAGCATTGCAAGAAAGAAAAGTAGAATAAGAAATTTAAAACCCAATGTCAGCTTCATAAACAATCTATCTGTCCTTGGTTTCTACCGTAGAGTGTCTCAACAAATCGAGTACGCTTATTGAATTGTAATCACCACATATTTTATGAGGCAGTTGTGGCGAGAAGGCGAAAAAACAAATGTTCAGCAGTTGATCTTGAGAAATCAGCAAATATCCGCCATGGTATAGAAGATCTTTAAAAAAATCTATATAGTAAACAGAATATATTTGATACTAACTGCACAATGAATATTTCTTTGGGTATTGTGGGAGAGTTCATTACGGTCCAATAGACAGAGACAATACAAGCGTTATTACAAGCTTTATTTATTTGATTTATTTTTTATTCTTATTTAGGAAGCCAGGATACGCTTTACCGAATGTAAC